>JAECUM010013778.1:0-68804 GCA_016617855.1 Megalonaias nervosa
AACGTTTCCCATGTGTTAAACCAGCAGCAAAGAGCCTGAACTCTACAACTTTTTTAGAGGGCTCCGTTTGCAAAAATAAGGGTTCTAAGAAGGCTGAAAAATAAGGTCAATAACCGTAAACAGAAACCTCTAACTGGGCAAATTCTCATACAAGGGGAAACAGACCCAATTAGCTTTTTTCTTACCCCGCGCTGACTTTTTTTAAAATCTTAGGCGTGTTCGTTTGCGACGCGCACACAAACGTGTTGTGGTTGACCTCTCTGCTGCTGTAGTGTCAACCAAAAGTTTTATCGAGACCAACACGATACCTTGACCTAGGATCATGCAAATCTATCGTTGTAAATCCAAACGGGATAGCTTGTGCTTATGGAAAGAAGTTTTTGAATCTAATCATGTCCATGTCCCCTGAACACTAAGTTTGATGAATATTTCGTAACGTATGTGTATCAACTCCTTTAAACACAACTAAAATATTACAGTTATCTCTGATCACTTTTGGTATTTGTATATACTGCTGGGTAACATAAATCACGTCTGTGTTTTTATGCCTACCTCGTGAAAATATCCTAGCTGGGTTTGTTTGTTTGTCCAGCATAACATCGTCGTATACAACTAAATTATTAATAGATCCATCGAGATCATCTACGGATGGTGCTTCATCAATATCAGTGATAAAATCAACAACACCATTGTCGTCATCATACAACGACGCTGCGTTTTCATTAAAATTCTTAAGTAGTTCATAACATCGTTGATCATCTACGGATGGCGCCACTAAATACAATTTACCCCATTTCATCCATCTCATTATCAGATTAAGCAACAATTGTGTTTTACCACTTCCAGATGGTCCAATTATTATCATCCTTATAGAATTTGGTAGTGCTGGATGATGTTTAACTGGCTCACGCGCTTGTGTCGCTGAGAAGTCAATTATATCCATGATAATTTATATCATAGATTTATATTGTGTTCGATGTAGAGCACCCACGCCAACTAGTGGATTAACTACAGTGACAATTAAAAATAAAAAACGTGCTCTTACAGGTAAATGTGAGCGATGTGGCACAAAAATTTTAGATTGATTTCGTCGAAAACAAAAACCGGTGGTGATATTGCTACGGCGCTATATAAATTGCCAGGAACTCCGTGGGCCAAATACCCTGGTGAGAAACATATGTCTGGTTATAATTACTGTGGTCCTGGAACTCGTCTAGATATTCGACTTGATAACCAAGATTAACCAAAACCTGGAGAGTATCCAATAAACGCAATTGATCAAGCGTGTCATATTCATGATGTTGCGTATAAAAGTAAAGATTTACAACAACGGCACCTCGCAGATGTGAAATTGATTCATGCGTTAAATTCTATACCTGATAAATCTCTTCGAGAAAACTTGCTAGCTTCCTAGTAAAATCTGCGATGAAAGGTAAACTAATGCTAGGGGCTGGTAATTAATCATATAACCATAATAATGGAATCTGTTTATTATAGTCCAAGAAGATATTGGAGAGGTAAAGCAGCGATTAGTAAACTTGCTGAAGCAGAAAAAGTCTCACGTGTTGTTGCTGCAAATTGGTTAGCACGACAGGCAATATGGAAAATCTGTCTACTACCACCTAAAAAAATTCAGTACACGCATTTTGATGTCAGCGTTCCCAATGAAGTTCATCAAGCAGATATTTTATTTTTACAACACGATACTGTTAAAATTGGTAGACGTCGATCACGCACATACAAATACGCGTTAACTGTCGTTGACGTTGCAAGTAGGTATAAAGAAGCAGAGCCGTTATCAACTAAAACAGCAACTGAAGTTGCATCTGCGTTTGAACTAATTTATCAACAAGGACCTTTGCAATAGCCACAATTATTACAGGTTGATCCTTTTCAAAGAATTTCTTGGTGCAGTATCATCGTTGATGAAGCAACATAATGTCAAAATCAGACGAGGACATACCGCAATTCATCGTGATCAGGCAATAGTTGAACGATTTAATCGAACACTTGCTGAGAGATTATTTGGATACCAGTATGTGAAGGAAATAGTTCAGGCAGACAAGAGATCTCGCGAATGGGTTCCAAGACTACCAAGTGTGATAGCTGCGTTAAATAATGAAATTACTCGTGAAACCGCCATGAAACCTACCAAAGCAATCATAAAGAAACATATACCAATACAACGACGCGATTATTCCTCTCAACCAGTACTAGGTAATGTAACTGTAAGATATTTATATGAACCCGGTGAACTCGAAGGGGGTAGAAAAAGAGCAACTGATCCTATCTGGAGTGTGACCACACATAAAATTTTCAGCATGGTTTGATCCACAGATAGACCTGCAATCTACAGACTAGATTCAACTGCTCCTTAACGTGGATTTGTACGCTAACAATTACAAGTAATTCCTGAAGACACACAATTAACACCGCGTTCACTTCTGTAAACTGGCACCCCTACGTCAATTACATTCAAGACAGGTCAGCATCACATTTTCGTGTGTGTGACCAAGACTACTATTAATTCTATCAACGGTAAACTGTTTTGGGTTTTTATTCGAATACTGCCACAACATATTACAGTTACAATTTGTACAGTGATTATTCTGTTGTTGTTTCAGTGTCATGATAAATTCAACGTCGAGATCAAAATCGCGGTTATTTTTTGTTTTATTTTGTTTGTTTTTTGTCAGATTGTCGATTCCCAGATAATATTTTCTTGACAACTTCATCGCATACATCATCAGTGATTTCTTCGGTTATTACGCAATCCATAATAACCCTGTGCAGTTGAGATATTATTCTGACTCGAGACACTGCGAGATAAACTAAATTTGACCACTCGATTCTGTCATCGATAATCCAAACGTTTGTGTCAGCGATAGTTAATCCTTGTGATGAATGAATCGTTATAGCGTATCCTAACGTCCATGGAGATTTATCCATCGTTAACGCGCCCGTAACAGCACTGACAGGAACTAAAACAATATCATTAAATACAAGTTTTTGTTTCTCATTAGTTCCTGGAATTTCAACTTCAGTATTCTGCAGTCGAGTATCTGCTGGGCGATAACATAACGGTACAGGTAGATTTGAAAATCTTTCCTTGTGCTGCAGGAATAATTTCTCTTGCAGTGTATCTCTATCTTTCTACTTGCAACTATCAAATCATTTGGTCTCCACAAATTCCAAAAATCAATCATCGTAGTTTCTGGAATTACTCCACGCATTATTTCGCACTGTATTCTCTCTGGCTGCAGTCTGATTAACTTTTTAAATTCTTTCAGTGGTTCATCAATAGCCCTATGATCATCAGTTATTTCTTCGTAATAATCTACAAATGTTTATAACCATTCGTTTGGAGACTGTCCAACAAAAGGTGATGGTTGACCATGATCACCACACATTATCACAGCAGTATTCTTCAATAATAGCCAATCAAGAAACATTTTTAATACTTCCAACGAAACCGTACAAATTTCTTCCCATATAATAATCTTGGGAATATATTTCTCACCCATCCGCGATGGAGTCCATGCGTCTCCGCATCATCTGAAGAAACTATGATACGTCTGTGATTTTACTCCTCATTCATTCATTTCTCTGATGAGTCTGTGTGTGGGCGTCAGCATAACCATATCAAAATTCCGAAATAATTCAATCACACGTGTTGTTTTACCAGAACCACCACATCCATTAAGACAAACGGTTTTATGCCTGGCTACAGGATCATACACAGATGGCGCTATCGATACTGGTATTTGATTGTTATTTTTGTAATATTTTTCCATAATTTCAACGTCGGCAGATTCAGAATAATCATATATGCTTTCGCGTTTTATTCTCCATGATCCCCATTCACCAGTGCCAAGTAATTCGTGCAGCGAATCTAAATATTTTTTATTTATATAAAATGAATCCGTGGCAACGGAAAATTATTTATCATCGATAATAAGTTTTTTGAAACGTACCCGAGCATCGAAGATATTAAATGAGTAAATTGCGGTGACTCACCATCAATATATCTCACAACTGTACCTAATTTAGTTCTGTCAGACAAATAAACATCATTTCGGTTTATAAACTTATTTTTCTCTGTTGTATCACCAATTATAAAGTCAAGTTCTGCATTGTCCATGATTAACCTGGTATATGTTCGTTTATGATCAACCGTGCCACCTTGAGTAAACTTACCGATTATTTTTCTGCCGAGATCTTTTGCAACTTTCTCGTTATTTTCTTTTCTATGCTTAGATATGGTACTGACTAGCTTAAAGGCTTCATCCTCGTTAAGATCAGAAATTTTTCTCTAATATCGCTTTCTGCATCAAACTCATCTGGTTCTGGTAACCAAACTTGTTTCTGCGGACGATACGATATTATCGCTTCACTTACACGTAACGATATTAATATTTTTACATCAAGCATGTATCGTAACAACACAATAGGAGCCAAGTGTTTTTCTGAGAAATATCTTCCAAACCACACATAAACAATCGGATGAAGATCTCGTGCAAATTCAAAAGAATCTACGCAGGTAAATCCAGTCAGATCAAAATCTGGTAAAATTCCATTTATCGCAACTCGTGTCATCTCGTGTGTTGGATGACCAAATCTTTTAAAGTATTCAGAACACTCTCCATATCCAAGAAAGCTTCCAGGATAACACGCTACCATATCAACTGAGATAACTTCGTTGTAATCGTACTCGGTATTCCATAATCCTCAGTGTACGTATTCGACGCAGCTTAGCTGCACATCAACGAGAAATTCTGATTTTGTAGGTTTCCATGAATTTTTCTCCTCAGCAAAATGAGCAGCGACTGATGAAACGGTAAAACAATTTTTCATTAATTGTGTGATAACATTTTCATCAGATGTATATTTCAGAGCAAGATTTCTCATTTCGTCATGGAGTGAACTCGCACGATAAATTTCTCCGTTAGGCCGCACAAACTGATCGTAATCTCCATCATCGACGCTTCGAAATAACCATACTGATACAGGGTCACTTTTATTGATACTATTTATAACATCAAATATATCACCGTTGTAAAATTTAATTGTTCTATTTTGTGGAAATATCATCACCGCTGACGTCCATGCATGCGCGTTATGATCAATAATCGTTATCGGAGCACCATTTTTCGTGTATTTCGGCGTGTGTAAAATCTCTCCGGTTAATGTTTTCACCGTAATCGGAAATCTTAATCGCTTTTCTAACTCGGCAACGTCGCTGATAGACGCTCCAGTATCTTTAACTGTTTCTGCCCACGCATTTATTTGTTTACGTCTTAGATCCGTTAAACCGTTTCCACGTTTCGCTGCTGCGAAATGTTCTCTAACTCGCTCAGCTACACAATTTAAGCGAGAAAGTTTCATTGGTTTGAGATCATCAACGCTAGGTTTATCATCCAGCGGATATAACGCAGCGGATATAACGCATAAACAACTGCAGTCACAGGATATGCTCGTTCGTAATATGGTTTGTCAATGCCCGTCAGCGTACCTGGTTTGGAATTTTTATTCAACGTGACAATGCTACTTCCAGCGGTCACGCGGACAGGGTCAGGTTTGTCACGGATAATCCAAACTTCGTCGTCTGTCTGCACAATGAATTTTATTAAAATAATATATCGCTGATCATCGAGGTAGTTAATGATGTTTCTTGCTCGCGAATCATTCATTGTAGCATCTACAACATTTCTAATATTAAATGTTGACCACGTATGAACTGCACCATCGTCGTGAAATTCCTTCATTGCTTCGTTGATACGATTAATTATATCCTTGTTCATCAGCACCAAATCTTGCATCGAAAAACTAAATTTAAGGTCTGACAGTTTGTCAAGATCAAATCTAGCTCTGGAAGGCTTAATTGCAGATAATCTCGTGAATTCCTCCATATTATAATTAAGGCAAATATATGTTTAATTAAATTTTAATTATATATATAATGATTCAAGCAAACAATAAATGTAATTGCTTAATGATAGGATTTACAACACCGTGAAACCGCGCATGCGTAAACGAATTCTGTGGTTACCACATGCAAAGTTTTCGGCATGGAAGTCTAGGACCAACACTGTGTTTACGATGCGGTGTAGGAGTCAGAGGAAAAACACGGTTATGTGTGCAATGTGGTGGTAAAAAATATAGAGGGCTGGAACGATATTATGATACAAAATGTTGAGTCTCCCATAATAACCGCCGAAGACTATCTAGCCAGGTTTTCAAAATAACAATTTAAACAAATAATATTAGTATATAAATGGAGCAACATGAATTTGTAACACATCCCATCATCATGAATTATGAAGCATCTCGCGATGGTACAATCAGGAACTGTCGGCTGAAAAAAAAAAAAAAAAACAGGTGGTTTTGTTATTAATACTGGGTATCTCATGTTTAGTGTTGGGGAAAAAAATTACAGATTTGTATTCGACTGTTTTCATGGACTGATCAAAGATGGATATGTGATCGATCATATTAACTCAGATCAGAAAGATAACTCTTTATCTAACTTACGGGCTGTTACACAAAGCCAGAATTGTAGACTTGGTGAGTCAGGTATGCACAAAATAGTTGGAAAGAGGTCTGTTAAATCTATAAATGTAGAAACAGGTGAAGAAAAAATATTTTCATCGATGAATTCAGCTGCTAAATATTTCAATATTCACAGTGCTTCAGTACAATTTGTCGCAGATAATTTAAGAAAAATCTGTATTTTCGAAGAAATTCAGGCAACAAATCACGTTTAAATATCATACACATGAAGCGAGATAACTCCGTCAAGTAAAGTGTAATTAAGCAGTTGCACCTCTGTCTGCGTGGGTTCGAGTCTAAGATTCGGCGAATGTGGATATGTGAGAAAGCTTGCCAGTAGCTTCTCATGGGTCGGTGGTTCTTTCCGCGGATTTCCCGGTTTCTTCCTCCACCATTAATACTGGCCGCCATGTATAGCCTATCGTGTGCTGAAAAATGGCGTTTAGCCTCACAACAATAACAACAACAACAACAACAATTAAGCAGTTGTCCCGCTTGTTACTGCGTGACGTGTGAACACGTATAAACAACTGAAAAAGTTAGCAATTCCTTTTTTTTTTTTTGTCTGTAGTCAATGATTTGAAGGAAATTTACCCTCAATAGTTGTATTTTAACCATGTTTTTGTTGGCTAGGGTTTATAAATTCAGATTATTTTGCGTACAAATTCAGGTTGATTAAGCGTATGTGAAATTTTCAGGTAGGTTATTTTTAGATCTTACAGTCATGACATCTGTTTCCAATATACATCTGGCGGTATTTTATCTCCACGTTGTATTCAGTTAAAATGTGTGTGAAATTAAAATAAATCCACACTTCTGTTTATTTAGCTAAAACCTGTGTGAAATCACAGATGAAAACATTGTAGGATTTATTACTGCAGTTTACCTAAATTACCTGCGCGCTAGCATAGGTAATATTATAGTAATTTCCGAACATTGTACTTGTAAGAATGGGATTGTGGTACAGTGTTAAGAATGTTGGATTCTGATACTGAGGCCTGGGGTTCGATTCCCATAGCAGACACATTGTCGATGGGGCGGTATAGTGCCATTTTTTCTAATAATAAAATGGGGGGCTCCCCAAAGAATTTCATGTACACTTCCTCACCACGTCGAACAACGTGGTGGGTGCTGTTTTGCACGCACTCCGGGGTTTGATTTTGCGGGGAATGTACATGAAATTGAAAACTTAGACTGCTCCCTGAATTCCTGATATTTCGTTTCGCACATTACGAATTCGCCGGGGTGTAAACAGTAGGGTGATGTAAGCTCCTTGACCTTGTGGCCTCACTGAAGCGTACCCCACACAGGGACATTCAGAAAGAATGTCGCCAAAAGAAAAAGTATCATGAGGTGCCTGTGCGCCATAAGAAAGGCCTTTACACTAGGGTCGACCGAACTAGGGTCAACAACTAAAAGACCCACAAAAAAGCTAGGGTCAACAACGAGAGACCCAAAAAAACCTAGGACCTCATGAGCTTTACTGGCAATGAAGGGACCCCGTGGAATGGTAGACCGACCATCATCGCTGCTGTTCATTTTATTTTATTTTATTTTTTGTTTGTTTATTTTTATTATTCAGAAATATTTTATTATTATAATAATTCTGATTCAGAAATATTTTTATTATATTAATTATGATTCGTAAAAATATTTTTATTTTTATTTTTTATTATAATATTGAAATCAGAGAAATTTGTTTGAGTTTCTTGATTTAATCGTGTAAATACCCCATCAGATTTTATGAAATTTGTTCACATTCCTCAATTTCAATCATGCAAACACCACATCAGATTTTAAGAAATTTGATCAATTTTCTCAATCTTTTCATGTCAAAACCCTAGCAGACTTATGAAATTCAATCAGATTTGTCAGATTTTTTCAGTTTTATAAAAATATTTCTAAATTTATTTTATATTATATAAATTGAATTCCAACAAAATTGCTAAGATTTCTCAGTTTAATCATGCAAACACCCCATCAAAATCGATGAATTTTATTCGAATTCCTTGTTTTCAGTCATGCAAACACCCCATCAGATTTTAAGAAATTTAATCAATTTTCTCATTCTTGTCGTGTCAAAACCCCAGCGCATTTATGAAATTCATGCAGATTTGTCAGATTTTTTCAGTTTTATAAAAATAAATCTAGAAATATTTTATGTTATATAAACTGAATTTGTAGAAATTTGTTAAGATTTCACAGTTTAATCGTGCAAACACCCCATCAAAATCTCTGAAATTTGTTCAAATTCCTCATTTTCAGTCATGCAAACACCTCATCAGATTTTAAGAAATTTGATCAATTTTCTCGGTTTCGTTGTGTCAAAACCCCAGCACATTTATGAAATTTGTTCAGATTTGTCAGATTTTTTTCAGTTTTATGAAAATATTTCTAAATTTATTTTTATATTATAAAACTGAAATTCAGCAAAATTGTTAAGATTTCTTCGTTACATTGTGCAAACACCCCATCAAAATCTCTGAAATTTGTTCAAATTCCTCAATTTCAATCGTGCAAACACCCCATAGAATTTTAAGAAATTCAAACACATTTCTTGATTTAATCGTGCAAATACCCCATCGGATTTGTGAAATTTATTCAGATTTCTCAGAATTTTACAGATTCAGAAATATTTTTATTATTATATTAATTCTGATTCAGAAATATTTTTATTTTTGTTATTTTATTAATTCTGATTCAGAAATATTTTTATTATTATTATTCAGAATTATTTTTATTTTAAATAAATATTATTATATAATGAATCAAGAAAATATTAATGCTGTTATTGTTGCCATTAAGCAATTACAACATGACGGTATAAAAATTTCTGATGAACTTAATCCTGAAAAATTATGTGCGATTTTGAATCATTACAATTTCGAAAATCCCTGAACAGGTATACACTACTATCTGATTACAGATTTGTAAAGATTATTCAGCTGGCAATGTTGCAATTGTTGGCTACAGTTACAGATGATCAGGTAAAATTATTTGATCCTCTTGCAAGCTCAATCGAAAAAATTAGGTCAAAATTATCTAACGAATACAAAACAAATAAGAAAGTATATCCTCGTATAAGACAACTGAACGAGATTATGACAGTGAGTAAAACCGCGGAAGAGTTACTTGCAAAGGATAGTGACGAGTGTTACTCTACCCATAGTGAAAGTGAAAATGAAAGTGACGACGATGTCAACTGTGACTAAAATACAATAAAAAAATATTTACTCAGAATCAGATAATAATAATTTTTTATTCTGATAATAACAAAAAAAAAATATTCTACTCAGAATCAGATTATTTATTTTTTATTCTGATAATAATATTTATTTATTTTTTTTTTGTTCCACGAAAGCGAGATCTACGATGACGTTCTATGAGCATACATATAGATTTACGATTAGTAATTCTCTACGTAAATCCAAAAGGTGTCCAGATTGATCAGTAAGCTTAAAATGTATCCGCGATAATAGTGGATTATGCACACGCAAATAAACAACGTTGATTGGTTCTGATACAATTAAATACCCTGGGGGGACTTGAGGGGTAAATGTGTATAAAATGTGTCCTTGCTGAGCTTGATTAGATCGCTCTAAATCTACTTGATAACTTCCATCGATGGCGTCACATACTAGATTGACTGCGATCGTTGGTGTTATATTTACAATCCCCTGTGATATATGTCTGCCACCCTCGTACGGATCGTTGTTGTATCTGAGAATTGTTGGTGGTGGTGCTATTTTTCTCCACGCGTCAAGAACTTTTGGAAAGTTTTCATTGATTATGCTGCAAATTTCCTGTCCTGTCTCAATCTGAAGATCAGGTAAAATTAAATATTCATCGTCTAATCTAATTGCTTTTCCGTAATGATCCAAATACATATCTCGTAATTCATCATCGGCTTTTATATTTTCAAGAATAATTTTGTTAACATATATTAGGTCTGAATGGACCTGTCTCAGATGCTGAATATTTTCAATAATTTGTTGTTTTTATGTTGTTTTTATATCATCGCTGTAATTTTGTATTATACTGGAAAACAAATTTTTTATGTTGGTATATGTTCGAGTGTATTCAGACCCGATTTCATCAGCGTATAATTTAATAAACGCTGTGTTAACAACTTTACCATCGCTGAATTCGAATATATTCCTATTTTCACTGATAAAATAAGCTCTATCAAGCTGATTCCATAAACGACCTCGTTGATATTCTGGAAGATTTAGAATATTTTTTCTTTTATAAGAAACTCCTCTCTGCGTGGTTCTGGTGGTCCAACATAATCCAGCGCTATATCAGGCCATCCAAGTACAGATCTGATCGAACTTTGATATATATCTACGATGTAATCCGATGAAAGAATTTCTATCGCCGACGACAACGTTGGTTCGTGGACGTTAATAGCTATCTTGGATTCTGCGCCGGTAATCGACTTAATCCTACGTTAGAATTCTTCGTTGATTTGTTCGATTTGATAACTGCCCGTGGGGATACTGACTACTTGCCATTCTGGAGTTCCATCGTCGCGATTCTTGTTCGCGAACACCAGTGAGTTATTCGAAGGAAGTCAACCAAACGAGGTTGATCTGATATTTGGCCAAGTATAATAAACTCGTAATTGTGCTAGTGCTATTTCTTTTACTGGAATTGCAGTTGGCAAAACAACATTAAATTCAGGATTAGTTAAACTGGTTGATATCATCGTTGTTTTCAGCGGTGCTGTATTGGCGGTAATCTGTTGTAGTAGTTGTTGCGACGGCGACATTATTTAATTATCAATTTCTATTTACTAATTATGATCTATATCTACTAATTCTTGTGAACAATCTGGTTCAAATGCCTCCTTCTAAATCTCCATTATCGCTGCAAATTCGTTGTCGGTGATTATACCGTCGTTGAGGCACGCCGAATTCAACGATGATAACTTAGAGTACGCTAACGTTGCCGCGTGCAGTTTTAACGTGTACTCGTGTAATTTTGCGGCTGTACACGTCGATAATTTTTTGGCAATAATATTAAAAACACCAGCGATTGTTGTCGCGGATGAAACACAAATTGGTAAAACTGCCGGTGACGTCATTGTTACCGCAGACAAAATTACACCAGTTCCAGCGATTGTATCTGTGTTGGTTAGCATCGATCATTATTATTAAGTAGATTAACGCAACTAATTTAAAATTCTGAAGTATCAAGTAATCAAATGAGGTGTTTCAGCGACGAATTCAAGACACCACCAGTAAGACGCTGCGGTTAATTTTTTATCAGATGGTTCCAGTATAAACGTTTCTTCGGAATCTTTATTTAACACTATAGACACAGTTCCAGAAAAATTATCGATTGAATGACGCCATGGAAATGTAGTAAATATCCTAAATTTTGCAGAGCTGAACACGGACAGCCTGTACACACCAGCTACTTCCGCGGTATGTTTGATAGTGTTATCGCTCGGTGTCCACGTTTATGATCCTGATGATACTGTGTATACAATATTGTTAATCTGCTGGTGAGGAATTTTAATCAGATCAGTTTTTGAACGATATTAGGAATTCCACTGATTATATCGTTGAGTCTTGTGTTTACGTCGGCGAGTTTTATGTCAACGGGTGGTGGAGTTCCAAAAAATTCATTAATGGTTCTGTTTACGTTTCTGCAAAAATTCAGAAACATTTGTACGTGATTAGTAAAATCACTTTTGAGTGTGGTCATTCCATCATTGATCATCGACAACGAGGTTGTCATCGGAATGTTGTTATCGTAGACGTATTTTTTTTTAATTTTTTTTTTTGGTTGCAGCGTCGAGATTATCTGTTGGTTCTCCCACGTTGGTAATTTTATTGTTGTTCATGTTAAGAATGCCGATCATCATATCACCGGTTTTTAAAACTCGTTCGGATATACTATTTCGGATCGACGACGGAGTAACAACACAAGTGACAAGCTTTCATTCTCGGTCATACACGGCAATGAGACTTTCTCGTGTTGCTCTGTTACGAACAATGATATTGCTGATTGAAATATTACTCATCAATTTTCCTTCACGGTTTTGAAATACTACAAGTTCACCAGGATCAACGTTGGAAAGATTGAGCAGGTCAGATATTTCGTCGCTGATCTTTTTTGTTGCTTGTTTGAGTAAGTCTTCATCTGGTTTTTGTTTGGTTTTAGTCTTAGCTGATCTTCCGTAAATATCTACCATTATACAATATAATATAATAGTTATTTAAAACGTTTAACGGTGTACTCGTGCACAACTTTAAGAGGTGGTGCTGACGATGCTGAAATCGCTTCAAGTACAGCAAGTGCTTCTCTGCCACATATTGGTGGGTCAGTTATTTTTTGTGTTGGTAACGTTGAATACCAGATTGGAGTACCTTGCACTCTGCTCAAGTATTCGATGAATTCTTTTGGTGGTGCTAACCCGTACGAATCAAAATAAACAATTCCACGTGGATCAATCGCGTATGCAACCCAATGTGTACCTGTGTTGGTGGATTCGTCGAGGTTAATAATACCAGTTTCAACGCGATTTGGTCGACGTGGTAACTGATCACGCATAAAAACACTTCTGAAATTTTTTATGTTTAGCTGGGCAGCAGCATCAAGTAAATCAAAATTGGACATTGGAAGAATCAACGAGGTATCGTTCCTGGTAATCTTTGTCCACGACCGTACCCGGGTATCGTTCCTGGTAATCTTAGTCCGCGACCGTATCATGGTAGCGTCCCGGTAATCTTAAACCCTTTCTCTTTTTTAGATCTTTTTAAACCTTTCTCTGTAGCTTTCTTTAATGCCATTCCAGCAGCAGTTCCAATAGCACCTAACGCAGCGGCTTTTTCAACAGCTGAAGCAGTCGCTGCTATCAACACTAGTATAGCCGCGAGAAGTGGAAAAATTCCAACGGTTTTATCAGCGTCGCTGATAGCACTCGCGGAAAGATTAAGTCGTACTCCTGTACTTGATTTCTTAGCTGCATTAAAGTGCGTGAGTTGACGTTCTGTCAGTGATAGTTTATTCGGACCACCTGAGATTTGTCCTTGTTTTAACGATATTATTGTTCCACAGTTATCTTTGGACGCTGATTGTAGTTTTTTAATCTGACCAGGAGTCAGACTGACACTAACATGATGATATGACATTTATAATAATATTTTGATTTTTAAATCAACATTTACATGTTTTCTACGGGGGCATCAATGACTCTCATGCGACCACCAACACCTTCAAGTAGCATTGTTTTATCTGATAGTATAACCGCGATTACTCTATAACCACCAGGAATAATCGGTGGACCGGGTTGTCTCGGTGGTGATCGTCCTACACGAGCTCGGAAGTGTATATCAACGACAGATTGTTTGAATAAATCTAAATGTTCCAGTGAAAAATAATAGATCGGATACAACGTTGGAAAATCCCGCTGAGATATCTGCAAACCAGAATCAACATTCTGATCACGTCCCATAAATTTCATCAATCGATGATACGCACGTGCTACGTGATTGTGATCAGAATTCAGTAATACTTCTTCGGATGGTTTCTCATGCCCATTTATCCTTAAAGAAATTTCATTAACTCCAAGAGTGTCAAATACCATCGAATTTTGTGTTTGTGAACCATATCGTGAGTTTTCCTGAAATGCGATAAATATATGTCGCGGTGCAGAAATACCCTGCTGTGATGCTATCTGTCATGTAAATAAACCAATGACTTCACTTTGAGTAGTGTGTGTGGACATCGTCAACCATGACAATGTTGATTTGCCGCCGCGATCCATAAAAGAGAGTAATCGTTCTTCTTCGGTTATCGATGGAGTCATTACTGGCATCCACAGTGAAATTGTTGATAATCTTATTATACATGCACCAGCTGCGGCGGGTCGCCAGATTGCATCGTTGTCGTCACCTTTTCTATCAAGTATAACTGTATGCTTGGCTCCAAAAATAACCTTTCTGACATTTCTGCAGAATCCAAAAATATGTGACAACGGAATCGCACATGAAAACTCTTCTTCGTCGTTTAATATTAATCTACGTATGGCAAATCCTAAATTGAAATTTTCATTCATCGATAATACTGCAGGACCATCAGCGGCTCCTCCTGCAGCTCTTACGTTGCCTATATTTACATAATCACTATTTGGATGATCAGTTGTATCCTTTGCAAACATCATTGATGGACCGGCTGATCTTTATATAATCATCGCTGTATCTCGCAAGGCCAAGTATCGTCGTGGCAATATCAACGTCGTTATAAATTTCTTCAATGTTTCTTCCGTCAATCACATATATAGCACTTTTAAATAACGCTATAATACCATTGTTAACAAAACCAGGTCGATCACCAATCGCAACTGCTGTACCATCTGCTTGCAAAATTCTCACTTCTACTTCAATAAATGCTTCAGCAGGTAAAAAATATCTACTTGTATCATTAATTTGTAAACATATTCGAGGACGTTCATTTGGATTTGGTGCGTTGTAAGAATAATACTGATAATCACGCACAGACTCATCTTTGAGTACTGGTGCATCCATGTAAAATGCGGGATCAGATATACGCTTAAACATCTTTATTATTATCGTGTTCGTCTAACACGAAGACCGCTTCCTGCTACCAGACTAGCGGTTATATTTTTTTCTTTTTCTGATAGTGGTACACTAGCCAACTCTGCTAGTTTTTGATTTTCAGCTTTATTTATTATTTTACTAACATTTGCAGGCATAACCTCAGTGCTGGGTAATTTTACTGGTTGAGGTTTTCGTCGTATTAATCGTGCTAATCTTTCTTTGATTGCCGAGAATGCTTTACTGGCAACATCGCCAACAGCACCAATACCTTTATCACGAATAACATCAATAGCTTTCATACCTAATTGTTTTGCAACAAGTATTACTTTTAGAGCTAACCTTGCGAATAGACCTTGAACAACATCACCAAGTCCATCGCCGTAGTACGCGTTATATATAGGTAATCGCGAATTTATCACCCTGACCATGGTCGGTCCACGTTGAGCATTATGTATAATCATTTTATTATAGTTATTATATCTAACTGTTTAATCACTGTGGTAATCGTCGGTAATTTCATCGATGAGTTCCCGGTAAACATTATTGCCCATGATACCGCCTGTAAATAATCGTTGACAAATTGATGCTATTTCGTTGATGATCTCAGGAGAGTTATTACCAGCTCGTTTTCCACCGATTAAAATTTCTAGTCGATCAACATCAGCAAGAATGTTATCCGGACATGGAGTAATAAGACCACTTCCTTGAGTACCGAGACCACTTCCAGTTGCACCGGGGTCAGGTGATGGTTGTCCTCGTCGTCGTGCTTGTTGTACTTGTTCTATTTGTTATTCTACTAGTTGTCCTAGTCTTTGTTGCGGTTGTAGTTCTTCTTCTTCCTCAATACGAGGTGGACCAAATGGAGATTTTTCTGGCAGTAATATATCTCCCGGCAATGGCGCTCTTTTAATTTCTTCGACTTGTCTCGTAAAATAATCAAATTCATCTTTATAATTACCAGTGATTCTAGATATACCATGAGATTTTCGAAATACAGTAGGAACCCATTTTGATTCTGGAATATCTGCGGTGCCCGGTTCTAGTAATTCACTATGACTTTGATACCCTACTGCTGCAACCGATAAGGGATTTTCTCGGATCAACCTAATACCCTCTCTGGTAAATTGTGCTGGTTGTTTTTTGGCTTTGATTTTGGCGTAACAAGATCCCTTACATCACCGACCTCCTCACGAACTTGATCGACGCTCTCAAGTACTTGTTGTATTTCTTCTTGTATTGGCGGTGGCTGAGCCGTTTCTATCCCAGCTGGAAGTTCTCGTAAAAGCTTTTCTGTTTTTTTAGTTTGCTCCGTTATTTTTCCAGTTGCTTCAGCGGTTTTCTCCAACGCGGGAAGAAGACCTTTAGTAGTCTTTGTAATAGGTTTAAATAATTCTTCTGCACCTTCTGCAAATCCTTCTTTAAACTCCTAACGTGCTTGTAATTTTTGTTTAACAGAATCTCTCACGGGCATATATTTCTTGATGGCCTCTAGTCGCTCTCTCGCCAACTTTGCTGAGTGAGCTTCACCAATCATTATTGATATAATAGTTATTTAATTACAGCAGCAGAGAGGCCAACGACAACAAGTGTGTGTTCGTCGCAAACGAACACGCCTAAGATTTGAAAAAAATAGTCAGCGCGGGGTAACAATAAAGATAATTGGGTCTGTTTCCCCTTGTATGGGAATATGCTCGGTTAGATGTTTCTGTTTACGATTATTGACCTTATTTTTCAGTCTTCGTAGAACCCTTATTTTTGCAAACGGAGCCCTCTAAAAAAGTTGTAGGGTTCAGCCTCTCTGCTGCTAAACCTAAAGGTAATTTTAACACAGGAAATCTCGTACATTCCTCAATAACCGCCACATGTAAACCTACGGTGTAATGTTAATTTCCATAAGCTCTTCAGTCGCAATTACTTCCCGCTCACTGAGAATTGTGTTTTTCTTAACCACGGACAAACATAAGAAAATTTTGCAAAAACTTGCGTGGATACCTTATGGCTGGGATGACCTAAAGCAGTGTACTAACTTGATCCTCCCATAAATACGAAACTTGGGATGGGTTTAAATGTATGAGAATGCGGAGTGCTGCATTGTGTTTATCTGTTTTATTATGGTATTCGTTACGTAATATTTGTATCTACATTTATCTGGATTTTAATAATTTGAAAATATTCCATTAAATATTACTCATCGCAATGTGACATGTCCATCAATGTTGTTTATCCTTGGGTGTTTACTCCATTTTCGTGCAAACCCAAATAACCTGTATTTGTTATATGTTGTGTTTTGCCGTATAAACACATTTTCTGTGTTCGACGCAATAAAGTTTGAAATATCCTTTTCATTTGCCCGATCTAATTCACATGTAATATTTCCAAAAAGTTATCCCATTTCCCTATCTATCTATATATCCATCTATCCAATTTGGCTTGATTAATTTTCATCCCTTATAGACGGATTTGATTTGCAAATTACACCTCTTAGAGCAGTGGTTCCCAAAGTTGGCGGTACCGCAACCTAGTGGGGGGCGGGCGGTGGGCTTACCGAGTGGGCGCTATTGCTGAATAATGCTTTTTACGGGGGGGGGGGGTATAAGGTAGGGGGCCCTGAGGATAACCAGAAAAAGTTTGGGAACCACTGTCTTAGAGTTTGGTGTTGAGTTTCTCCAAATTAAATAATTCAAAGGGATCTAAATATCAAAGCTAATTTCAAAGGCCAATACGTTGTTACATTATTCAAGGTATTGTTTCTACAATGATCAAACAAAAGTAATCGAAAGCCAGACACACATATTCACAACTTATCGAGATGTGATATCTACTAATATACACAGTGGTGTAGTGCTAAATAAAGTGAGAGAATGCAAAAAAGAAGTGAGGAAACGCATGTTACTTAGATGCAGGGGAGGGTGGGGGACAATGGTGTTCGCAAAAAAAGGAACGCCGTTCCCACAGCACTACACCCCTGGACATACGGAACTTTCAACACATAAAACTAAGCCAGTAAATCTATGAACATCAACGTGTCAGGGCTTGCTTTAATTTGGTTACGTTTTGACTTGAGTGTGTATTGCTTGGATATGCTTTGGCTTGAATACGTTCTGACCTGGGTACATTCTCATCTTTGTCCAAAATCTCTTTACCCGAAACAATGTATCCTTCTGAACTTTTTTTTTTTTTTCTTCTTCTCTTGGTTGAGTCATTGTTGGTGTAACATAAATCAGCCGGAAATTAACCGGGTGGATTTGCATTAGAAGCAATCTCTGTGTGCTTTCAAGCCTGGCTGTGCAGTCAACGCTTTGTTTTTACGTACTAATGCAATGATTCCAAACTGGCTTCAAGTTGGTATTGATATAAACGGGTGATCCCAACTGTTGATTTCCACAGACCCATAGCAAAATTACATTTCAATGTATATGAGGGTTATCAACACTGCTTTCACGTAGATATCCATCGACAAGTGGAACGAAATTGTTACCAGTGTTTGCATCGCTGGGCAGCCAATCCAACATTCATTCAGGAAATTCTGATATCCCGTCGAATTTACAATATTACTTACCGAGCCTGATTTAGCTGTTTCGTAAATAAAATAAAATGTTTTCTCAGCATTTAAATTTCTGTTGAAGAACTATTCACAATTCCATGAAGCAAGTAGAAGAGAAGTCCATTTTTATGACTAAACGCATTTTGTAGATATAACTGCTGAATAAAAAATGTGCACATTAGTCTTGCGTTCTCAAATTTATTCCCATCATTCCAAGATGACACTTTATGTTTGGAGATACTTTGCATTAATTGCCTTTAGGGTATGTTATAATGTCAGTCATGACATACTGAGTGCATCTCCACTGTCCTCCTGTTCAATGAAATGAGCAATAATCCGGGCCTTGATAAACAATTTCATGGGTTGCATGTACTTGGCAGTGTTATCATGCCATTTTCCTTTAAAGGCAGCAGCAGCTTGTCCCCACCATGTGCTTTTGACAATATCAAACCAGGTTGCCATCTTCCAAATTTCCCACTTTTTGACTACTTGTCTCGGCAGCATTATGAGAGTTTGATTCAGTCTCAACAGAACTGTTGATATATGAAAAAGTTCGAAGCTTTGTTTACAGTTGCTGTCATATGCTTCGTTTCAGCACGAGTTTGTTTCAACAGCCGTTTTTGTAAGAATACTGAAAGAATTAATCTTAATACAAATAATGCCATTGAGCTACTACATGCATGCAAAAAGGTTGTTGGCATTTTGTGATATTTCGATCTGATTAAAATTAGATCTCCACTGTACCGTGTCCTTCACGTAGGACAGTGAAGATCTGATTTTAAACAGATTGGTTTGATTTAGATCTCAGTATTCATGCTAAGTCTTAACAATGAATAATTTACCTAATCAGTCTCTAATTAATGCAGTAGGCATTGCTTTGATTTATATCACAGTATTCATACTAGGTCTCAACAAGGAATAATTTACCTAATCAGTCTCTAATTAATGCAGTAGGCATTGCTTTGATTTATATCACAGTATTCATGCTAGGTCTCAACAAAGAATACTTGACCCAATCAGTCTCTAATTAATGCAGTAGGCATTGCTTTGATTTCTATCACAGTATTCATGCTAGGTCTCAACAAAGAATAATTGACCCAATCAGTCTCTAATTAATGCAGTAGGCATTGCTTTGATTTATATTTCAGTATTAATTCTAAGTCTTAACAAGGAATAATTTACCTAATCAATCTAATTAATGTAGTAGGCATTAAGCCCGTTTATTTGAGAATGCATGGAAGTGAACATTGGTATTATCACTCAATAGCTTGTTTCTTGGTTTGTTTGTTTTTTTCTCAAGTGACAAATGCACAGAATTAAGTACCCATGAATACATATTTTTAAACCAAACCATGAAATTTGATACCCACGAATTTAAAGTGATTCAGTTGATTTTATCACTGTATGGGAAAAGCAACAAATCATTGTATTGGAAACGGAATAAAAACAAGAGTTAAGCAAACTGTTTTTATTTTCCCATGAAATGTACAAAAAGATGATTTACACAGCATGATCATGTATGATTATTACTCTAAATAACCACGTAAGGGAGAGATATATGGGCAAATAACTCTTAATACACCAATTTTACACCTCTCGAAACTAAGAAAAACTGCCTAGACCTACAATCAATAATGCATCTAATTAATTCTGGCCCTCCTGTAAAATGAACTGAGAGTAAAACTGTACAGACAATTTACGCATGATATTGAATTTATTAACAGACTAAACTACCACTGTGTGTGCTTATGTCTGCATGTGTGTGTGTTGGGGGATCTTTACGGCTTGTGTAAGCTTAGTCTTGATATATTTATTCATCTATAACTTTGGGAAATGTTTGTCACTGAATGCTGGAAAGATAAATCTTCATCAAAATTTACCAGAGATTCCCTTATCCCAGCTCAATAAAATAACAGTTCACTATATAGAGCAGCACAAATCTGCTCAGGAGTTACTATGGATGATTTAAGGACAAACTGCTAAAGTCTATTGGATTCATGACCATACTGTCCCTGAGCAAGGCTGGATTTCTTGTACCCTCTTAAGTTCTCCCACAATTGTCATTTCTCAGTCAAAGAATAGGATTTTAAATTTAAATCTTAAATCTGGTGAAAAGAGGCTCATTATTAGTCCAATATTAGACATGAGCTGTCAAAGGGCAGTAAAGAACAGTAGATAGACAACGGACACTAAATCAACACAGAAAAACAAGTACAAACAAAACAAATATAAATTCAAACATTAATCAAAATCAATGAGGCAAAGAATCTATAAAGGACAGAGTTGTTTCAGTTAATAAGGCAAAGTTCTTTGGGAATCTATCTTCCCCCAAAAAATGTACAAAAATAATATCCATGATATTTTACATTTTGGCAGAATAGTGAATCCAGGAAATCTAGAATGGAAGCAAGTAGAAATCACCAAGTTATTGCCACAACATCAGATATATGAAATTTTTAAAGTAACTATATTTTAATTAAATTATTATAAAAAACTGAGAAAAACAAATTAACATGAATAAATTCCACATGCACAGAGAGCTACAAGCTATCCCTACTTTAAATGATAAGAAAATGGACAAAATAATAAAATATATTCTTACTTCCAACACATTAGCGCACAGCTAGCAGTGCAAGACAAGCTTTTAAACACAAGTAAACAATTCCTAACAAGTGTTTGTAGCAGAAATATTTGCCCATTGTTCACAGATATAATTTAAATATCAAATATTTCATACACATAAAAGATGGAAAAAATGGCCACAGTTACATGAAGTTTCAGATCTGACTCGAGTGATATTTTTTAAAACTTTCGAATGTTGAATATTTTTTCTAGCAGTTTATCAAGAAATTTCACACAATATGGTCCAAAGGAAAATAGTATAATGGAAATGTTATAGTAAATTATGTTTCTCTGAAAATATTCACCCAATCAGATTAACGTTAGATTTCTTTTGCTACCAACCTTACTATACACTTGAAAAAGTCTGTCTATACTTTGTATCAATAAATGGAAGCAACTTTTACTGATTACCACCCCTTAAACACTAGGTGGCACTCCATTTTAATATTAGCAATTTCCAAGACCTGAAGCTCACATTGCAGTGAGTGGTGCGAGAGATTTTTAGTAATGTGATATGGTAAGTATTTTCAGAGAAACAGAACTTACTATAAAATTTCCTTTTTCTGTCTTATGCATTACCCAATCAAATTAACATTAGAAGAATAGGTAAGAGGAAATAAGCATCCATCCTCAACCTAAATGTACCCTGTCGGATCAAAAGTGTTCTCTACTCTCAAGGGTGAAAATCTCTGAACAACAGTAGACACAACTGAGCACAAGTGTACAAACATGTGCAGGGAAATACCCAGTAATCTCCTGCACTTGACAATTAATCTCAAAGAAAGTTTTCTTGGGCGAAACCAGGGCAAGTTAACTGATCCTACCCGAAAATGTGGTTGTGTCAGGAATGGCATGGTCTGTCTGGGCAGCAAACAAGGGACCGGTAAGATTCAACTTCAGTTTGTGAGGCCACGTCACACAAATAGTAAATGGAAAAGAGGACTGGACATGCCAACTGATTCCACGGTCCTCAACTGAGAAACTGCATTGAAAGGCAAGGCAAAACATGCAGAAAAAGCTCACATTACATGAGCCAATATCAGTCATACCTGTTCCTGTGTGAGATCAGAATATACAGAGTGACTCCATTTAGCCAGAAAGACAATGCTTGTGCGGTTATAACTTGTCTTCTTGGGGTTTTTTTCAAGTGTATGGGAAGACTGGATTCTGAAGAAGTAAAGTAATTCCCTAGCATTAAAGTGATTGGGTAATGAATCTGATGGAGAAACGTACTGTGCATCTGCACCAACCACACAATTTCAATAAAATATTCCAAGCCAATTGGGAGAAGCAATGATGAACAGAATTCCTAAATATCCATTTTACCTGATAACTGTTCATATTCTACCAAATAACAGGCCAGGTGAAAAAAAGTAAAAACCTTACTAGACATCTACACCAGGGGTCCCAAATTCAAACCACCCTGCACGCCACATGAGGACATTTTCGATGGCCCAAGGGCTGCAACACCTTTGTTATCTCTCATGACACCTTGTGATGCCAATCATTTTGTAAGCCACATAATACTGCTTGGCAGGCTGGGTGTTTGAGACCCCTGACCTACAGCAACCACATATCTTGCATACAAGGTATCAAACTTCAATATCCAACCGGACCAGTCAACTTTCGAGTGTCTCTGGGAAAGGTTCTAGCTCCATTTCCTCAGCAAACTACATACCCATAATGTGTTCAAGGTTCCTGCACCAAAATGATTTTTATTTTCCAAACGTTTTCTGGGAGATTTTAAGGAGAAAATGACAAATTTCAGGAGTCATTTTAAAAGTCTGATAGTTTGATTAAAGACACAATACTGCAGTTGAAGGCACATGTGCAAAAATCTTAGTTTTCAGGCTCAACCATGGCTTGCAAAATTGTTAACTTCAAAGCTGCACTGGCAAAATAATGTATTATCTCTAAACAGAACCCCAATATTTAATTTACCTTTTTAATATAAAATTCCAGGATATTTTATGAAAAAAACAGTAATTTTGAAGGAGGTTTCCAGGATGCTGTCCTTGAATTCAAATTCCATTTGGATTCCAGGACCCCCTCAAAAATCAGGAGAGTGCAGGAACCGTGTGCATTCAAAGTGCCAATTAAAACCTGTCAATAACATATATTAACAAGAACCACCTCTGAAAATATACATCTTTTTTTCTCTTTGTAAAATAAATCTATTATAATAGTTTGACACATGGCTCATTTGAAAATACATATGTACCAACTATATAAACTATACACAAGTAAAAGAAAGACCAAAAACAATTTAGCATTATTCATTTTTCACAGGCAAAATGATGTCTATATGTGTAATAAAAGTCTCTAAAAATGACAATCTCCAAGTCTGTCACAGAAAAAGTAGTACATGTACTTATACATACATTCATGATGGATTCTATGTTGGCGTTTTTGCATTAAATTTAATAAAAAAATAAATGCAAAATATTGTGATTTCACATGTTTAATAGCACCGACTTCCATGGTTTTCCTCTGGATTTTTTATTATGTCGGGGATTTTCGACTTTAAGAGCTCAATTTGAGAACAGTATCGATGAATAGACTGTTGATAACATTTCAACTAACTATGGTGTAATAAATACATTTAATGAATAAAAATACAACACAGCTGTCTTCATTATTGGCACAATGGCAGTGAACATGTGTTATGACAATGGTACTACAATGTAGGCATTAGAACCATATGTAACAGAATACCAAAAATGCATGCCTGCCATCATGTAACCTCTCCAACTGCATGTGGTCAAATACTTTTTGTAACCACATAATCAATTAAAGCGTCTCAAGACTCAATTGCAAAGCATTACTTAATAAGAGCTTGATAACTACAGTTGATCTACGAGTCAAGCACTTACATGACCTGAAGGCTTCATTACACTCATGAGAAAATTGACAGCATGATTTAAGCATGTACTCAGTTTCAAAGTGGGCCATGGATACTTTCAATTAGTGGGGATGTA
This sequence comes from Megalonaias nervosa, assembly GCA_016617855.1. Classification (NCBI taxonomy): domain Eukaryota; kingdom Metazoa; phylum Mollusca; class Bivalvia; order Unionida; family Unionidae; genus Megalonaias; species Megalonaias nervosa. Next base: position 24,264 of record JAECUM010013778.1, read on the forward strand.
CACCATTGTGTATCGTGAAAAAAACATTGCATGGTATCAGTTTTAGCCACTGAAGTGAGACAGACATGGTCATTAATACCTGAATTCTTGAATACATCTCTAAAACTGCCCTTTCTTTCAATGGCCAATCACTGCATGATGGGGTTTTTAAATTATATTTGTAGATATTATTAAATATTATTAAACCCATCAACCATCAATTTTTATCAGCTGCAGATATTTGTCTTTATTCTTAATGGACAAAGCCATTTTTTCATACCTAGCAATGTTATATTGTGTTCGTGAACCTTAAACAGTCTGTTGATACATGTCATGTGGCACTTCTAGTATGCTAAAAAGCAAAAAGGATCTTTTAATGTTTACTTATATACTATTTATATATTTTACTTTTCCAGGAAGATATCTTCACAAAAAGTTATACAGTTTATGCCATGTTTGCCATCCATCGCATTGTTAGGACTTGTGTTATTTTAAACTATGAAGGGATATTTTAATCTGGAACTTTTTTTAATTTAAAAAATATACTTTTCAGGATGACTGTGCATTGTTATAACACATTTATAATTAAGCAGAAAAATGTATATATCTGATCAATTATAAACATTTCTACTGGAATTTTTTTCCAAGCCAAGAGATATCATCATATTTGTACATTATCACTGTATCCAGGTTATCATAAAAAGCTTTAATTGGCTGATAACACTCATAAACAACCAATATGAGTTTGTGTATGAAATGGTGTATCACTGATTAAATAGTAAGAGATGCATTTGTCAAGCCTACATTTTTTTAAAGCTAGAAAATAAAATACTATGCACTTAATCTAAAAAAGAACTTTAATGCTGGTAATAATCTAGAGTGCAGGTTTGACAACAATGATAGGGTTGCAATGCAGTGAAAACATTAAACTGAAAGATTTAAACACAAAATTCTTTTAAAACTGATTATGACAAACCATAATTGGACACTTGGTCATTTAGCTTTTCTGACCAACCTTTGATCCTTTTGAATCACCATGACACAACTAATGGTACCCACCAATACCAACCAATAAAAGCGAATCCATGGTTATTTTTTAAATATTGTACAACTTTATTAAAATATCAACAGGTCACAAAAAATTTTGTTTTCTTTCATATTTTGTAAACAGAAGCTATGAACCCAGGGCAGACATGTTCTGACTGGCCTCCTGGGAAGTCATCTTACTCTTCAATATCTGTATCAGCTCGTACACCTTTAACGATGAGCCAACTTTCATGCCCGTCAAGTTCACAATCATCTCCTTGGTTAAGGACAAGAAAGTTTTGCCATCAATACTCTACAAAGAAAGCAAAGAATTAAGCATTAAAAAACTGGTTTTATGAACACAGAGTCAATATTTTTTTGTGGAATCTGTCAGTAAGACATGTGACTTGGTGTGAAAACTTTCAGCCTTACAGTTTTGTTTCTCACGTGCTTAATCAAACTTTGCTGGCCCTCTTCTGAGTTGGCTGCCATCAGCTTGAGCGAAAGAAAAATCTGACACTGAAAAGGTCATATTATCAATGAAGCCTGCATGGTCACTTATTTCTTTTTATCACAGTATTAAATGTTACATATTTACTAATATTTATTGTCATGTCTGGAAATAAATTCTCCAATTTTAAACAAATACATGAACTCTGTGACTACAGAGATGTTTAATATCAGCAAGGATATATGATGGTAGCTGGAGTGGTAGTCATGCTGAACCAGATCTCTCATGTGGCTATGTGACATGGCCATCAAATGTAGGTGTGGTTTTCACTGTAATGCCAGAATGAGGCTTTCCCAAAATTTTGAAAAGTGATTTGACTTGCTGACAAGATTAAATGATGTAATACATCACCCTGATGATGAGATGATGTTTCCTGTAAACACTGACGGTTTCAATGACTGATTGAGACATGCCTCCAGCATCAGCAGCTGTTTAAAAACTGATGTTTAAAGATATCACTTTAAGCTAAGAAAGAATTTCTGTTTGAATGATCACAGACAGTATGTTTATATAAGTTTTCAGATAGTGGAACATGTCTCCATAGTTTCGCTTGACCAAAGCATCTTCTACTGGTAACAGCTCTTAATGAAGCATTTTACCATTCAATTTCATGACAGCCTCAATTATCCCTTCTGACTGAATCGGCTTCATTGATGAGGTTTTAATGGCACCAATACAGTACACTTATGTTCACCACAAATTTAACTACCGATGAAAATGTTGTTTTTAAAAATAAAAAAACTAAATGAAAAAATTGCTACCCACAAAAATAAATAAAACCACAGTAACATGTATAACTGTAAATAGGACATTCTTTTTATTCCAGCCTCAATGAATAAAGCAATTTTGTCATTCACATAAATTTTCTTTTCATCAATGTTTTACAAGCAGAGATGCAAACTTGTCGGGAAGGTTATCAAGAATCCTGGTGTAAATTTTTTATAATCTAAGCAGCCCTTCTAAAACGGGTAGCACGTTTGTTAAAAGTAACAAATCCCTTCCAAAATCAGTTGCACATTTGTCAGAAGTAGCAAACATCTATACAATCATACTACATCTTATATTTGCCCAAACATACCTGTATAGTTATTACCAAATGATGGTCTAAAGGAAAATAAATGGTTGATCAATTCTTCAATGCCAAAACTTTGAATTCCTTCAACATTTTGGGCCAAAAACAATGATTATAAATATTGGTTTTCCTCACAAATTATCGACAACTTCCTTCTCCCGTCATTTCGGCTGCCATTTTTCACCAATTAACTGTATGAAAGACCGATTTCTTTATATCTACATTGTTCTTCATATTGAGAAACAATATTCTATGTATCAGTCTACTGTATTCATGATGAAGTACTTTTCTCCTCACAGAAACTGCCAGTTTAAAATTGTACCAAATTTACTTTTCTTGGAATTTCAATCAATTCTGATTGAAGAATTTTCAATTAAAAGTGTATTCTGGAATCTCTGACATCTCTAAACTAGTCCCAAACTTAGTACATCATATTAGCACATATCTGTAAATACTAGGTATATTTCAGACTGCACACTGTGAGTAACACTAACAAGTCGAGACCATCCTCAAACACTGATGTTTATCTGATGCTGCATAAATGCACCAGCAGACCTCTATCTCTGCTGTTTTATTTTATTGATTACTCTGACAAAATGCAGAGACCCAGATCAGCTAGACACATTATGCAGTGACAGACTGGGGTCTGTGCAAGTAGATGTGGTAAAACATTATCCATACTACGGATATTTAATAAACTGCCCCTGGTTAAAATCTGAAACATTACAGTATGCATTTCCGGATTTGCAATTTCTGATTTAAATGAAAAAAAAAAATTCTTTCTTTGCTGAAAAAAAAACCTCATTTGAGACGAGCACAATTCTGCTAAAAAATGTTCAAACATGCACACAGTCACCAGATATTCTATTAAATCTTCCAATCTTAAGTAGCGGAAATTGGTTTACAAATCAAATTATTAGTGGAAACCTTATCTAGTAAATTGTGGACTCAAATCCATCCCATCCAACTTTTTGCAACAGTATTTTGGATATTTATTTGCAGTCCTGCAGATTCTTCCTCTAATATAACCAAAATGAAACCACCACAAGATCCATGCATTTGTTTTAAAAAAGTGATTGATAACAAATTCTTACCTTCTTATGGAAGGTATCTAAATATGCACCACAATCATTATATTTCAGAAACTGGCAAACATCTAGCACAGTCCACTGCTCAGGACTTATTGTCTGATGACGTTGGGTTAAGTACAGAGTGTGTGTTTCACTTCCTGTGTTGGACTGGTTCATTGTCTGACTAGCTCCTTGATTCAGAATGGTTGTGGAGTTGACTGGACCGATAGCCAGACCTTTGGCCATCATATTCGACTGTGCCTGTGTTAGCATTCCTGGTTTTGTTTGGCTGGAAGTCATTATCTCTAGAAGAGCACTCTGAGTGACAGGAACAGGATTTGATTGCAGAGTGGCAGAAATGGACTGCGTAACAGTCACAGATCTTGCATTGACAATATAGCTCGAGTCCATGGGTTCTTCTTTGACATCTGGCAACTCAATTTTGACTGCAAGTAAGGTGAAGGTATGAGCAAGGTAATTAGCCATCAAAATATACAGGAATGAGAAAATTTTCATAATCACTCATTTCCAAACTATTCATCCATAATTAATCCAAGTATGATTATCATAAAATGGTAATGTGACATAAACAACTTCTGAAAAGATTACATTCTATACGTTATATTCAAAACGCATCTCTTGTTTCTGTATGATGACTGACTTGAACTTATTGGTCCTTAAAGACTTTTGCAGCCATGATGTACAAAAAAATTCAACTGATTTCATAATACTTTGGGAAAGGAATTTAAAAAAAGAATAGTATATGTTTCTCAAGAAACATTACCACATATTAAGGTTGAAGTTAACTTCCACTTCCTCCCAAATCAGCCCTCCCGGAGAGATAAAAAAAAAAAAAAATCAGTCTTTCCCTACTATAACCACACAGATGCTCAAATACTATTAATAGGTTTAAGGTTTAGCAATACATGAATGAGGATTCTTGTATTCGTAAGGATGTTTGAAGGGCTGAATCATAATGTTACTGGACAAGTATTCACTCAGAAACATAATTCACAATGAAAATTTCCTTTCTCCATTGAATATATTTACATGATCACATTAACGTTAGGAGAATAAGTCACAGGAGGAGGAGGAAGTGCTCAGCATCTAACCTTCAGAGGATAATAGGATTTGTGTCCTCATCTGATAGAAAAAAACACTTTCCTCATGGGCACCACATCTGAGAGAGAACCTAGTAACACAAAAGCCACAAGCCTTCCACAAAAAAGTAACAAGGAAATAGTGGCATTTCCTTATGCAAGAAAATATTCCGGCAAATTTAGTGAATGCTATAAATTCAATGTTCGTTATAAGGTTGTGCTGCAGTTAAGTCTGGCGATCCCATGGGTAGCCACCAGGTGACTCACCAGGTTCAATTCTCTTCCCTGCGACACTAAATCACGAAGGAGGAAACCTGATAAGGTCAAATGCACATGATGTCTTGAAATGAAACGTTAAATTGAAAAGGGAAGTACACAGAGATGGCTCTAATTTTATGAGCAGATATCTGATCCTGCGAGATGTCCAAGTATGCAGAGTAAAATTCAAGGACAGTTGTCAGGTAATCACTCACTGATTACCTGCAGACACAAAGGTAATCAACCATTGAGCATGCTCATCTGGCATCCTAGCAGCAAGTCTGCAGAATTAAGGCACCCAATCCAGAACATATTCATTAAAAATAAACAAGCTTCACGTTCATATTGCATCTTCCAATAAACTTAATAAATACCTGTATACAGTCAGAAACAATGAAGGTCTTATAACAATAAATGGTCAATTCATTCATTCTGCCAATTCCAGAAATATGAATTTTTTAAAACATTTTTTTACCAAAATAATAACTATAAACATTAGTCTCCATGTATTACCTGCTTCTTATTTTCTATATCTCTTCTGCCATTCTTCTTCTAATCACAATCCAATCGACTGATTGCTTATAATGTACTACTGTATGTTTTTCATATTCAGAAACTATATTCTATGTACCAGTCTCCTGTGTTGGTGCTTAAGAACTTTGTCCATATCTATCTCTATACAGAAAAACCCCATTCAAAATTTTATCCCATAAAATTATTCCACAAAATTGTGATTTTCCTGAATTTCATCAGTATAATTCAGAATACAGAATTTACACACCAAAAAATGTGTAATTCCACAAAATTCTAAATGGCTGGTATTTCTGCTGATGGCAAATGCCCTCACAAGGAAAATTATTTGCATCATCACAACAACCAACCATCTGAGTAAAACTGGAGACATTTTGGGTCAACTGACATGGCATGCAATTCACTTATCCAGGACACTTATGCTAAGGTTATAGGAACAAGAATTCCATGAAGGATAGATGCAATACTGGATGAAATGAATTTCAAGGAATTTAAGATAAGACCTATTCTTCCTTTTCACTGCCAAATGCTGAAACCATCTCTGATATTTTTCAGCGATAACCAGATTTTCAAATTAACTGCTGTGGGGGACATATTAGATGTCAGATTTTCACCATTCTCAATGAGGACTAACTAAACATCAATAGAAGTATTTTGGTCAAAACCCCATATCATAATGATCATCCATTCAAGGGAAGTAGTGGCAACAAGATTTTCGTTGGATGTATGATTGGCTCCAGTTTCGTTTAGGCCTAACAAGGTATGATAAGAGGCCTACTGGTGAAAACCCCATGCTGATATAGCCTTCTATTTGGAAGTAGAGATAACAATTTTCTCGAGATACAATTTCGTGGTGACCATATTGATGGTTAGTCATTTTCATTCAGGACTAAGTTTAACTCCTCTGATGAAAACCCCATGTCAATATGACTTTCCCTTTAAATGTCATTGATGAAAACCCCAAGTCAATATGACTTTCCGTATAAATGAAGTAGCTTAAACAAGATTTTCAAGATGGATATATGCTGGACTTTAGATCAGTACCATTTTAATTTAAGGTCAACAAAACGTTATTAGAAATCTTTTAGTGAAAACCCCATGATGATACGAGTTTATTCGGAAGAAGTAATGAGAAGATTTTGAAGCTGGCCATGGTGGCAGTCATATTTGACATCAGATCAACGCCATTTTCAATTAGGACCAAGTAGGCATTATAAGAAGTCTTTAGGGTGTGTGTGTGATTTAGATTTTTAATGTAGCTTTAACAGTTTTTCAGTCATATCGCTACGATGTCTGCAGTGTGGCAGTTTATAGTGATGTTTAGCACTGGGGCATCATGCCGCAGACATATAGCATTATGTCCCACCCAGTCACATTATCCTGACACCAGGCCAACCAGTCCTAACACTAACCTCTTAATGCTGAGCGCCAAGCGAGGCAGCTCTTAGTACCATTTTTGAAAGTCTTTGGTATGACTCAGCCGGGGTTCGAACCTGCGACCTCCCACATCCCAGGAGGATGCTCTACCACTAGGCCACCGGAGTGGTACAGAAGTCTTTTGGTGAAAACCCCATGCCAATATGACATTTTGTTTAGGAGGAGTAGCGATGAAAACATTGTCTAGATGCCTGCTGTTGGACTTGCTATTGGCACCATTTTCAATTAGGATTAAAAAACATTGTAAGACTTTTAATGAAAACCCCATGTCAATATGACAATACATTCAGGCTCAATAGCAATAATAAGATTTACAACATGGCCGTTGTGTGGCAGCCATACTGGATGTTAGATCGGCACCATGTTCATTTAAGACAAACTGGACATCATAAAAATTCTTTTGGTGAAAAAAAATACATCAATATAACTCTGTTCAGAAGGAGTTGTGATAAGACTGTTAAGATGGCTGCCATAGTGGCCACAATGGACTTTATATCAGCACCTATTTTATTCAGGACTAACTTGACATCATAAAAAAATCTTTTAATGAAAACCCCATGTTCACATTACCATCTGTGTAGAAGGAGTAGCAATATGTGGTGCTCTACAGTTTCGTATTTTGCATAGGGTTAGAATTTTAAAGAAAAAGAATTTCCATGGGTTTCCACACTGGTTATACTGGCTATTCCAAAAAGACCTTGTGTATCTTAGGTATTGTTCAGAGAAACTTTAATTCCATTTATTTTTGTGTGTGATTGATGGGTGTAATATGTGTTATAGAGTATACAGCTTGGCCTTACTCCAGATGTGCACCTTTCAAAAAAGTGCTAGCTCCACTTGGTCATTTTCACTTCCTGAACTTCAAAGGTAAATTGTAAAAAAAAGAGCCAATAACGTTTTATACATTTTATATATTTGGTAATTCATTTATTGCACTTTCAGGAGCTCGTATTGTCTAGTTTGGCAAAATTCATTTTCCCTATTTTAACCCATTTTATCCTGTTTACCAATTTCAACTGCAGTGCCTGATTCCTGAGAAGCAATTCTAAATACATTGTGGTAAAACGGAGCATCATACAGCAGCAGCAGCAGAAATTGTGATGACCTTCACCATGTTTACTAAAAATGCTGCAACACTGTTATTTCTTTTTTAAAGTATACAAAACTATGTATCTCTGAAAAGGTAATAAAATTTGCAACACAGTGATATATGTTTTGTTATCATTTACCAATGTACATGCTCACAACTGCATTTTGAAATATGACTTGAAAAAAAAAATAAAAAACAAATTAGAAAACTTACCATGATGTTCAGTGAATCTTTTGTTCATGAAGATGAATGAACTGCTCCAAATAGTATTGTGAATAAAATAAAGATAATTCTATTTCTAGTATTTTTGTCCAAATTTGAAGTTTCTAGCACTTAGTTCAAAAGTTATAATAATTTTACTAAAATTGGACAAAAAAACACCTGGAACAATTTGTTTACTTCACATTCTAGAACACATACTTCAGCGTGCAGTTTCTCATGAAAACTTGTCACAAATTAATCCTAGAAATCTTTCAGTAAGATAAAGGTAATTAATCAGTACAATTTTTGTCAAAATTCTGAAGTCCACATCATCACTATGTCAGTAATAACAATATTACTTCTATCAATTTAAATCGTGGCTGTAACCAAGGTGAAAAATCATCTCAGACCCATTCCTCTTGAAACCCTTCAAAGTCAGCTTCATTCTCCGAATCACTGTCGAAAAGTGCATGAAGCCATGCATCATCTTTTTCATCAACTTGATTCAATTCTAATTAATCACTTAAGTCAATATTATCATCAGAATCATCCAAATCATCAACTCCAATGTCGCTACCCTCGCTATCAACATCCATGTTTACATCTGAGTTGTCGTCCATCATTTTATGGATCGATTTTCAAGCCAACAATTTCTTTTCCAACCACGTTTTTTTTTTAAATTTCACTGCGCATGCGTGCTTTAACCATTTCCTGTGTTGGTGAAGAAGTACACAAATATTTGTGATGTATAACACGTGTTTCTAGAGACTCTACACACATAACAAAGTGGAGTACAACTGTAGTCGTATTCAGGATAAAATGGGATACTACAACCACAGGCATATTCAGGATAGAATGAGGTATTACGCCTGTAGTCGTATTCAGGATAAAATGGGTTAATAGCAGCTAAGGATAGTGTACTTTAGACTAATTCAGGCTGATTTTTTGAGTACAAGGGAGGAGTCATTTTAGTTAGCAGTGTGCTTAGATCATGTACAATTTCCAAAAGTACAATATCCAAAGAAATGTCAGCACATTACATCAAGGTAGCACAGAGGTATGCCAACATTCCACTGTGCATGTTTTAAATGCAAACAACTTCACCTTACATATGTCACTCTCTCAAAAGTACACAATAACTGGTGAGTGCCACCATAACAAGATTTTCAACATGGCCATATTGGATCCCAGATCAGCACTATTTTCATTTTGGACCAACTGTACATCATAAGAAGTCTTTTAGTGAAAACACCATGTTGATATGACCTTCTATTCAGAAGGAGTATAATCAAGAGAATAATTCCCCACATTGAGATAAGTCCTGTACTATGCTCCAACACTGGAAAGGAATATTAAGCAATGGAATTTTCAAGGCCCTCACAAGAAGTGTGCACATCAACACAAGTGAAGTAATAATTGAGTATAGTGAGTATCAAAGAGGAATCTACTGCTGTCTGATATCCTTTCCAGGCAAGAAGAAAACTGTTTAGCACAGTTGCTATCCAAGCCAAAGACAGTTATAACATCCCTTTTAGGTTGATGGGAGGGGAAGGGGGATTAGGGGTGTTGGATTTGCGAAGTTGTGAATGTATTCAAGGTGTTAGGAACTTCTGATTGGGTAAAGAAGAAACTAATAAATTAGCACAAAAGTTACTGGGGAAATGGATGGAGAGTGCAGGTGCCTATAAAAGCTAAGTCGACCTCACTTTTCTGGTGTGCTGATGAGAAACATCATGGAAGTAGGGGATAGCTTTGCACACAACAATTCATAGCATAGTTTGTTGTATACAATACATGGACACTAATATCTAACTTTCATGATGCACCCTCACATTTAGTGAATCATTTAAAAAAAAAAGGTTAGTTTTTCTTTTAGTTTCTAACATACACAATGGAAGAAATATCTACATTTTTACTTTACATGTCTGTTATTTTGTTCTAATACTATTCCAGAATTACATATAGCGTATCTGATAGCACTTTCTAAAAAAATCGACGAACCATAAAATCCCATTTGGCCTCAACAACACTTTGAAATGTCTAGACTACCCCCACCCCACCCCAATTATTTAAATCAGTTCCCTCCAACCTTCTGACCATCCAACTCCGGAACAGCCCTTGTATCCTTATATATGTCGCACACAGATTCTTCTCTGTAACAAGTCTATCATCTTGCTTGAAATTTTATATTTCAGTTTGGCAATTTGTCCAAAAAATCATCAATGATCTCAAAGAAAGATGATTTATGACCAATGATGCAGCAATACAAACTTTTAGTCATGTCCTATGCAATTATGAAGAGTCAAGTGATTCAGCAATACAAAATTTGTTTCATGTCCAATGCAATTATCAAAAATCAAGTGATTCACCATAAAAATGTTATTCATGTCCAATGCAATTTTTAATATCAAGTCATGTGACTCAGCAATAAAAAATTTCATTCATGTCCAATGCAACAGTAACTATCTCTAAATATCACATTTCATTTACACCATTCCAGTTTACCCAAAGTCCTTCCACAGCATATAACCTTTGCAAACAATTTATTTCCCTTTAATTCTCATCAATATGTTTTACTAACATAATGTTTGGAAACAGTACCTGCTCAATTTTTTAAAAAATATTAAATTTATATTCGAACCTGGTAATCGAAAATAAATTAATATTCTGATCATTTCTTTCCTTAAAAATTTTAATTTCTGATCCCCAAACCCATCCGTGTAATTGGTGACCATGATTTTAGCCTGATAGGTCCATTCTTGATGATTAGCCTATCTTTCAGAAAGCTCTGACAAACAATTATTATCAAAATATTTTTGTGCTCGAACCCTGGCCTTGTTTTACACTTTCTGAGCCAAAAACAACAGCTCAAGCCTAAGTTCAGAAAATCTGACATTATATGGATCCCATGGGCTCAGAGATGCATATTTGAACAATGTAGGCAGAAGGCATGGTGGCTAGTCAAGGGACAAAATCTGTAATCTCACTTGTTGGAGTGTTGGACAAGATGGTGCCTAAATGTGTGGACTGTGGTACAGTTTGATCTGGGGTTGAGAAAGGTTCTTGTTTGACTTGCTGTCCACCTCGTTCTGCTAACCTGGCACCAAGGACCCTTTGCCTCATCAGATCTAGGGGTATCTTTGTGTTCAGTGGAGGCGTTGATGGCACCTTTGGCTTGCGCTCTAAAAATAGAAATCTGGATAGTAAACGAAAGATCAGTGGAACTTGATGTGTTACCTGTAAATGGCTCTTGTAGCTTATTCAAATAACAGATAATAAGGCACAATATACTGACTTCCAAATATGGTACTCCATCATTTGAATAGCATGAAAGAAATTGCATACCACTCATTGCAGAATATATATAGTTACAAAATTTGAGAAAGATCACAGCAAAGTTGAGCAATATCAAGCTCAGAGCATAAACAGAAGCTCTAAGTCAACAGCAGATTGTTTATAACATGTATGCACATTCCTCTCCACTACTTAAATGGCTTATGGAGTCTGCCTGTGAAATAATCTCAGAAAATTTTAAAACTACTGAAAAATCAAACCAAATATTGGGGCCTGAAATGCCTAGACTTTGTAGAATTCAACTGCAATAATAAGATTCTTACTTTTTCTAGGCCCTTTATATATCTGTGTTTTTCCTTTCCTCTTCTTGGGTTGTGGCTGTACTTGATGGGGCACTTCAGCTTCAAAAACAAACAAAAACATATTTTAGATCCTATTAAAATTTTGAAATCACTGACAAGATGGACAACTAAAAATGTTAACTCTTTCATATGTTTCTGAGATATTGGTACATCTATTTCTCAAACTGCACCTACGTTTTCATGTCAAACAAATGTCAAAATGATTTCTTTGTCATCACTGCCACAATAGTCAAACCTGCTTTAATGGTCACCTTCACATAATGATCATTCATACCCTTGTATACAAAATTCTGATATAAGATGAGATCCAACTTTTCAAAGTTTGGGATGTTCCTGTGAGGCTAGTACATGGGGATGTGAAGGTATGTATCATGCAGATCTATGGAGAACTGCTCAGTCATAAAACCTTATGGACTTCAGGACCGAGGTGTAGTCTCCATTTTGAAATGTTCTTCCTAAAGGGGTCCTTTCCACCTGAAGGGCAGAAAGGTCAAGTATGAGTCAATACTTTTTGCTTTTTCAACACTAAAAACATCCAGGAATGAAAACCAGAATTTGGTTGTCTGCCACCCTCTCAACTGTGTCCTTCTTTTGAAGGGTGTGCGCCTTTTCCTTTAAATGAACCTCCTGGATCTGGTGAAACAAGATGGTCTGTAATAGGGGAGGAGGTTCCCCGAAATGCAGTTCACAACATTTATTTAAGGTGGAAAGGACTCCTACATCATCTTTGATGTTTGACTAAGCTCTGAAAAGGGGGGCTAGATAGGCGACTGGCTGGGACACTGGGAGGAGGAAGACAATGCATGATGGGGAATGACTCCCTATGGCTACTGCCTCCATCCTTAGGGAAGGGGGGAGGAGTCTGCCTCCACCCTTTGGGACAAAGGAGTCTGAAGACTTCTTGGCTTTTACAATCCCCTCATGTAGCAAAAACTTGACTGGAGGGAGTTTGATTAGGAAACACTTAAGCCACTGACCACTGAAGGCAGGTAACCATTACACAAAGGACATTTATGTACAAATCTGCCGAGGGGAAGGGGGGTATTAGAATGGCTGTTGATAACAGGTGACCACAGAGTAAAAGTGACCATTAGGACAATTCTTACTGTATCAATAATAATGATATTTGATGCATGGTATTTGTTCAGGAACAAGTTTGACAGGTGAACCTGCATTCAAAGGTCATTTGTGAAAAAAGGCCAGTTTGGTCTTTTCTGATCGTTTTCAGCTACTGACAGGTTTGAGAGTACATTAATATCAAAAGGAGACTGGTGTCTTGCAATGAAAGTTTCTCATGAATTTGTTTTATGTCTTGGTAGCCATATATCAGTCTGACATTCTCACAGTATTATAACTAGATTTGTCTGCCATATCGCAGTCTGAAAGTCTTACAACTAGATTTGTCTACCCATTTCAGCACAAAACTTGAATTAATATTTTGGTGCCATGAACACACATGAAAGTACACTCAAATCAGTATGATATTCAACATCCTCACTATATAAATTAGTGAAACCTCTGTATAATGAACATTCAAGGGATATAACTGTCCTTTATAGACAGGTGTTATTTATGTAGAGGGACAGTAATCTCATGTGCTTTACAACAACAGTTATGCAAAAAGTAGAGGTTCTTAGGGATTCCGTACTTAGTGCATTGTTATCTTCAAAACAGCACTTAAAATGTCAGAATCCTGAAGTTACACAAAACAAAGAAGTACAAGAGTTAAAAATGCAATAAGATTTATATTAAAATGTTAAAGAATCAACATCAGAGAGGACATTTAGTTCTGAATATCAATAATTTTAAAAAAAAAATAATTTCAACACTTTGTCTCATCTAAAGGTCATGGGTCAGTATGACATTATTTGATTCAAACACCTGGTAGTGTCATCACCGGTGATTTGAGGTGAAATCTAAACTGAAAATTGTTATTATTTATATTATCTGCTCTTTTTTTGTAACCTACTATCTTCTTTTATAAAGCCAAGGCTGCACTAACATAAAATACATGGGCCTTGTAATGTTAATCCAAATGAAGCATCAAGTTTCACTCTCAACTGTCATAATATAATATTTATCCCTATAATAACTATTCCTATATTACCCTTATGAGGATCGTCTACTCATCATACTTATATTGAAAGCTGCAAACTTTGTGTTATAAGCAAAGTATGTCCTTTATGAATGGGGAACAGATTGCCTGGGTTGCTTTAACTAGTGTTTACATGAATTTAGCACATGTGATTCTGAAATACCATTTTACTTATTTTTGTGCCTGAAACCAGCTAACACCAGTCTAATGGGTACTGGAACTGTTCCAGCAACCAGTGCAATGATGTGTGGCCGTGTAATGCTACCGAGGTTAGCAATACACAAACTATTAATTGATTACTTTACTGTTGTAATCTGGAGAGTTTAGGCCAAATGCTGGATGCTTTTAGAAGTATAATAAGTACTAAAGGGATCAAATGTGGTTGTGTTGGCTTTGGAGTCTATTAAAAATCAACCGTCCTTTGGTGGAGTAGAGATAAAAATGAAAGCCCTACTAAGAATGATTTTGGCCAAACCACATATTTTTTTTAAGGTCTTGTATAATTGCTACTGCATTGTTCAAGCTGTTTCAAGTTAATGTTTAATGAAAAATAATCCAGGTTTCCTTTGCTTATGCTTACACTAGTATAATGAAACACTGGTTAAATAGGAACAACAAAGGTATGAACAGAAACTATACATTAAGACACACTGATGCAAATGAACATAACACTGTTTATCCATGGAGCAAGAAGGATACTGAGCAAATATTTAATGGCTGACCTCAGGACCTAAAGGAAAACATTATGCAAAATTTTTCGAGATCAAAATAAAGATTCAAGTCAATTTAATATGATTTTGATTTTTTTTCTTCATATTTGAAGTGTAGCAGTGTAGCAATCACAAGGTTGCATAACAAAATAATATTTAAAGAACTGGCAATTTTGGGCACATGAAAATTGTAGTCCAGGCTTGTGGAATATGAGTCAGGGCTTGCGATTTTATTTGTCACCGGCCATGGGCCTGTGTCTAAAAAAATTTCATTTTTTCTTTGAGCAAAGGGCTAAATTTGTCAGTTTTGGGCTGTCAAGTTATCTTTTATACATTATATCTTTCTCTGATACAGCAGCATCAGTACTTGCATTGACAAGAATGGAAAGAAATTTACTGGAATTCAGACTTTCCCTAACTTGAGTAAACACAATTTTATTTCATGATGAGTGAAGGAGAAGAAAGCACTCCCACTGATGAGTGAAGAGGAGACGATGCAGGCATTAAAAGCCTTTTGTAAGTATACAGTAATGAATATTGGTTGGGGTAGGGGAATAAGGTCACAAGAATCCATGACCCCTACAAGATCTCCAATTCCTATGACTCATACAGAAACCTCAACCCCAATGGCTAGTAGATCCATGAGAAGTAAGTACCCAGACTCTTCTCAAATCATGGCTGATGTCCAAAATTACCGTACTTTAGTGGGGAAGAACTTGGCCAAAAAGGTGGTCATCTACATTTTGTCGAAATTTTGAGGTCAGTTGCCTTAAAGCAGACAATAATATTAACCCCAGTACCCTTTTTCAGGCCGTTAGGAGGTCTCTATGTGGCACAGCCAGAAAGATACTGACGTCTATCGGGAAAAATGCTACTTGTGAATACATTATTTCAAATTTAGATGCGATGTTGGAGATGTCTCGCATAGAGGCATGCTAATGCAAGAATTCTTCAACTGTTCACAAAGAACATATGAATTGTTTACATCCTTTGGCTGCAGATTAGAGTCTATTCTATAAAGTGCAAGAGATACCAGTCAATGGCTGAAAGAGTCCATAAAAGAACTCCTCAGACATAAGTCCTGGACTTCATTATGCTCTGACAGACTAAAAAGTCAACCCATCATAAATATGACACCATCCAAAATTATGAAGAGTTACTTAGGAATATTAGGTTGGTTGAATCAGAACTGAACCTACAATTTGGATTTGTTCCTGAGACAATTTAAAAAAAAAACAGTTCAGGCTGCAACTTCTGTGGAACCTGAAGCTAATATATCTGTTTTGGGTGCCTCTTCAAGCTTAGATTTTAAGTTGGATCAGACTGAAAAATGCCTGGATGTAAAGACTGATGAAAAATTCAACCAGATTCAGCACAAACTCAAACTCTGACAGGCCCACCAACTAGTTAACCTCCAATCTACATGTAACCCATCACAAATCCCTCCCACTTCATATGGTAATTCCACACCAAGTAACTGTGGTAATTACATAAGAGGTCAGAATATTTTTAGAGGCTGGTACCCAGGGTAGAGGGCAGTCAAATCAGAATAACAGAACATCAAATCCAAAAGATTACTCTTGGGATCCAAATATCTAAAAGCCTCTGTTGCAGGTAAGTACCATGGAAAGCCCGCAATCAGAACATGACAAAAGTTTAATAAATAGATTTGTGGGATCGCACAATGAAAACTTGTTAATTGTAAATGGCAAAACAGTATCTGCTTTGATAGATACTGGAAGTTGTTGTTATAGGGTTTAACGCCATTTTTCAGCACAAGATAGACTATACATGGTGGCCAGTATAAATGGTGGAGGAAGAACCCGAGAAAACCCCGGAAAGAACCACTGACCCACGAGAAGCTACCGGCAAATTTTCTCACATACCCACACTAGCTGGATACTGAAAGTATGGTCACCACAATTTTGAAATCAGAATTCCATGCACTACCATACAATCCTGACTTACTACCCTTAGACTCTCAGGATATATAGCAGATGGGAAAGCTTCAGATATCTAGCTTATTTTGAAGCATATCTTTGGTCCTAGTAACAGCGACCTTGGGAAAACTAAGTTCAACATAAAATTGTTACCCAAGATGACATCCCATTTATGGAACCATATTGGAGAATTCCTCCTGCCATGTACAAAGAAATCAGGCAGCACATAAAAGAAATGCTATCTGCTGGTGTGATACGTGAATCTGAGTCATCTTATTCCTCAAATGTAGCACTTGTATGCAAGTCCAATGGTGCCCTTAGGTTCTGCATTGAATGGAGAAAGTTAAATCACAAAGCTAGGAAGGATACATACATGCCACCTAGGTTTAATGACACCACAGATACACCGGCTTCTTCTAGGTTCTTCATTATGCTAAATCTTCGTTCAGCATATTGGTAAGTTGAAGTTGCAGAAGAAGATAAGCTCAAAACAGCTTTTAGTGTAGGAAATAGGCTTTTATGAGTGGAACAGGATGGGCTAAGATCTCACAAATGCCCTGGCAACCTTCCAGAGGTTCATGGAGAAGTGTATGGGAGATATGCACCTCAAGGAATGCCTGATATTCCTTGATGACATCTTAACATTCTCCCAGACCTTTCAAAAAAACATATGGAATGAGTTGAATCGGTATTACATATGTAGATATGTATAAATTGTGCCTTAAAACCTCAAAGTGTGAATTTTTCATGTCCTCTGTGATTTAATTATGACAAGTCATATCAGACCAAGGCATTGCAGCTGACCCTACTAAAACTGAAGCTGTCAAAACACGGCATTAAGGTATTAAGATGATTAATTACTGGATTCTTTCTTCATCTGATCAAGGGATATGCACAGATTGTACAACCCATGAGCAAAACCTCTTGAAGGTTTTGGTATTACTAAGAATAAGACCAGAAGTAAGACGGTCCAGATCCACAAAGGTCTTTTGACCTGATAAAGATCATCTGGTATCACCACCCATTTTGGCATATGCCGACTATTCGTTGCCATTTGAGGTGCATACAGATGTCTTCCTATGGCTTGGGAGCTGTCCTGTATCAGAAGCAAAATGACCTCTTGCGAGTCACTGCCTAAGCAACCTGTGCATCTATCCTGCCCACAAATTAGAATTCCCATTCTTACAGTGGTCTGTGACCGAAAATTTCATGATTACCTAAATGGCAACAGTTTTTTGGTCAAGAGTGATAACAACCTGCTTACTTATATCCAAAAAACTGCCAAATTAGACACTACTATGCAAAGATGGCTAGCTTCTCTCTCTAACTGCGATTTTAGCATATCGTACTTACCTGGAAAGATAAATGATGCCGATGCATTCAATAGGAGAGAAGCATTTCAGTATGTTATGAAGACAGTTTGCCATGCAGCAGTCACCTCTGTTCATTTGGTGGATAGTATCTCATATGCTGTAAATCCTCATTCTACAGGTGAGGATATTCAAACAGCTGACAAACTCCATAATACAGACTGGAGTAAGGAACAAGCAAAGAACAGGACAATTGCTAGAGTGGTTGACCTTCTGGTGAAAGGTTCTCTACCAAGAGACAGAAGACAGGGAGACGAATCCCTTGAAGTCCAGAAAAATCTGAAAGAATGGAAATATATCTCTATAGAGGATGGTATTCTTTATAGAACCTCTTACACTGACAGTTAACAAGTTGGTTATTCCACCTGATTACAGGAATTCTGCCCTTCAAGTTGTTCATCGGGATGCCTGCCATCCAGGTAAACTAGAGACCCTAAGGTAAGCATGATGGATATATTTCCGGCCTGATTTGGGAAAGGATATCAATAGTTGGATCGAACAATGCAATCCCTGCATCAGATGCAAGACTCCAAACAAACCAGCAGTTGAACTGATACTACTACAGGCCTCAAGGCTGAAGTAGTTTGTATCCCTCACAATAGCGATTTCCGATCAATTCAATATGTATACCCAGGCAGTACCATGTAGAAATCAGACTGCCCAAATCACTGTGTGAGTCTTCTATGACTCTGTTACCAGATATTACAGCTTTCCAGAGAGACTCCATAGCAATCAAGGGAAGAACTTTACAAGTCATACAATCAAAGAACTCTGTAAGGTGGCTGGTACCAAAAGGTATCGAACAACCATTTACCACCCTATGGGGAACAGCAGCTGTGAGTGGTTCAGTCATACACTCTTGACGATGCTCAGAATGATGGAGAACCATGAGAAGATGGATTGAAAGACACATGTTGCACCTTTAATACAAGCCCATAATGCCACTAAAAGCGACGCAACAGGTTAATCCCCACATTATCTCATGTTTGGATAGCATTATAGGCTAACAATAGGACACTTTCCTTGGCTTAGACCCAGGAGGAAACAAGGGAGCTTCCAGTCCATCCACTTATGCCTTCAAACTGAAACATTGTCTCCAGTTTGCTTATCAAGCTGCTGCCCAAGAGTCACAAAAATAGGCTGCACAAATCAATGAGATGTATGACGAAGGAGTCCACAAGTCCAAATTAGAGCTAGGGGACTGGGTCCTTGTTCATAAAGGTCAACAAGGGAAGCATAAGCTGGTGGACAGAAAGGATCAAGAACTATATTTGGTGGTTTCACAACCCAACTTAGATATACCGGCATATTGTGTTCAAAGGTAAGACAAGAAAGGAGTAATCAGGGCATCACATAGGAATCGGCTCCTTCCTTTAATACTCTACCTTCTCAAATGCAAGTCCAACAGAAAACTTGCAAAGGTTATTCTACTAAACCAGTTATTTCTGAGTCCCAGATCATTCTTCTGGTTCTTCAGATACAGAGAGTAATAACAGTCAACCCAGACTGCTGATTGTCAAGAAGAAAAATGATAGACCACCAGACCCTACTTCTCCTGCAGAAATCACCATGATGGATCTAACTGCACAACAGATGACCATAATAGAGAGAAGTTGGCTCAGCGGAACTGCTACTCGTTATGTTTCACAAGAATCCCCCACTCACAGTAACCAGCTTTCCATGATCCCAACCCCTCTTACACCCAGCCTTCTATGTTTCATACTGGTAATTCCAGTCAGTTAACAACAACAAACTCCACTGCCCAGCAGACTCACCAAAAGTTATGGGCCTGCCAACATGTTCCCAAACATACAGTTAAACTACCTCACTGTTTTGGTGAGTGGGTTGCTCCAGTCCTTGCAAACCTGAAACCTGAGGAGGAACAGAGGGTTGTTTATATATAGTACAGTTTGTGTTTTAATATTCCAACCAGTCCATTCTTGAATGTTAAGTGTTAGCTAAATATTTAGTTTGGACACCATACAACCTGTTTTTTTCAGATATTTCTCTTTAAGGAGCACTAAAACTAATCATGTTGATATTCAGTTATCTTCATATATAGCTAATGTGTTCAACATCATTTTTTATAATATTTCTTTTAAAAATAGTTGTTTAAATGTCCAATATAACTTATTTCGAATTACAGGTACTAAGACAGTCCTATATTGGCACACATTACTAACCCTTCCCTAATCTCATTTCTCTCAATGCAGCCTATCAGAAGTCTTCATGGAGAGCAGCTACAAAACTCTCTCCAGTATGTAGTACTTGTAGAATATATATCTACATCTACTTTTGTATTTCTTTCACAAGAATTACAAGCAAATACAACATACAGGTCTTAGTTCTGGTTTAATTGCTACCCTACGTAAGTAAATAAATCTATTATGACCAGGGAATGAATAGTCATTATTCAAACACCCGGTCTACGTAATTATGAGAAGATTCATATTTGAATCAGATACGGTAACTGCTTTCATATATTTGGAACAGTAGGTAATACACTGCATTATGATCTATGCCCACGGTTAAGGAGAGACTAATGTTATTCAAGAATATGTGTTTAAAAATAAAAATAAAAATATTTAAAATATGCAAACTCAGATTACTGTCACATTTCTCACAGATCTCCTAATTTGGATGGCATCGAGTTTTATAGTAAATGTTTGATTAAACCAAGATCATACCAGTTCAGAAATCAATGCTAAGTGAACTTGTGATGCAATGAGACTTACTGGAAAATGACTGAGTAGTGAACAGTCAAAAACAAGCTGGGTTTCATAAATATGTGTACATTTTGATAGTGCCTGTGGTGAGCTGCAAGGAAGGCAAATCCATGCATGTATCAGGTCACAATTTGTTATTAAAAACCATCATCCTCATTAGACAGCTGTTCACTATATAAAGGATACTTCTATTAAGATTTAATATGTGAAACCTGAAAGTGTCCATTATAAACAGATGTTCACTGAATACAAGAGTCTGCTAAGTCAGGTTAAGGTAATTTTACACTAAATACAGTAAGACTTCTGCTGTACCTCGGATTCTTGGCCCCTCGAGTGAGTATTTCATGACCTCACACCAACCAACAGGGTATAGGTCCGGAGATTCACAATCAACCCACTGATCATACTCTGTCTCCCAACCGTCAAAGTGAATTCGCAGAAGTCGTCCCACAACCTTTGTTACCATTCCAACACAAATCAACCTGCAGAGGAGATGATATTCAACTGAGGCAATAAAGAAATTTTGCAAACTGCACAGCTCACTGTCA
This sequence comes from Megalonaias nervosa, assembly GCA_016617855.1. NCBI lineage: Eukaryota > Metazoa > Mollusca > Bivalvia > Unionida > Unionidae > Megalonaias > Megalonaias nervosa. The sequence continues at coordinate 45,584 of JAECUM010013778.1, forward strand.
ATTTAGCAACTTTTGGATCTAAATAAAATATCAAAGTCACCATGAAATATGGCATCCCATTTGTAAATGTCAATCAAACGATGTAGCTTGCATGTAGATGAGAAATCCAAGCATATCAGGATATAAACTTAAGGCACAAAGTAGTAATACTACAGCAAAATCTCCAATGAATATTGCAGCAGTAAAGAAAATAAATGACTTTCAAAAGTATAAAAGCCCAGAATCGTAACACTGTTGAAGACTAGGACAAAACAGTCACTGCCAGAAAAGTGAACCTTTCCTTTGTCATTCAACAGCAAAACAAGTCCTGGCAATTAAACTGAAAGGCATGTAAGCAAATTTGAAGATATCTTGGTTTCTTCAACTAAAGTTCCAAATTTTTCAAATGGAAAATAAATATGTACCATTAAAACTTACTGAATATTGGCACGTAAATCAAGACTGCATTTGTTTGGGCCTGGACAGTGCAGTGTAGCATGCTTGCTCTGCACCCCTATGGTCCAGGGTTGGATCTCCAGTCCTGGCACATGCAAGGGTATATGGTCACCTATAGGATTCTTGGTTTCCTCTGCAATCTTTAGTTTCTTCCAACTCAAAGACCATAACAAATGTAAAACAAAATGAGTTGAATTGAAGCTACATCTGTTGAATATCATTTAAGTGACAAATGTAATGGAACATAGATAATGTCAAATTCTATAGTCCGTATTTCTTTTTTTTTTAAAGAGTAAATCATGTTTCTCCAAGAATACTTACCTGATCACATTAACATTAGGAAATAAACTCCACTACCTCTTGAATCCAGAACTCCCAGAAAAACAAATAGTCTTTCCCATCTATATATGATATAAACAGTGTGAACAGCAAAGCAACTAAGGGAAGAAACTCTACAAAAAAAAAAAAAAAATATAATTACCATATATACTCCTGTAAATCCATTGTTATTTTACAAAAAGCTTGATTCATGCAAAGTACGAGTGCTCTTATAAGCAGTACATAAAAAATTTGATAAATCTAGGGGCAATATTGGAAACCAGATGTTTGCAGTATGTACAAATATATTTTTTATACTTTCATATCACTATTCTCATTTAGAAAAGCATAAATGGTATGTATATGCATTGTATTAATCAGCTTCATGACAGTATTCATTACATAATTCTTATATTTACAGTTATTTGAATTGTTCATCAATGTTGTTTACCATGGGTGTTTATTAGCAAGTATATTGCTTCTTTTTTTGTGCAAGTCTGATCAACCAGTGTGTGTGTGTGTGTGTGTGTGTTACTTTTTATGCAATAAAAGTTTTGATCTGAGTTATATTTTCTTTATCCAAAAGTGACATTTCCCAAGTTATCTGCTGATAAGCCCTTGGCTAGTAAAGGCAGCAATGACTTTGTTTTCAAAGTTGACAATGCTTTTGATTCAGCCATGAATTTTATACTCGTTCAGTACCAAAGTAGAGCCCAGTGTGTTTGACCCTAATCAGTCAGAACCCTTTGTTTTCTTACAAGACAACCCTTTGATCAAGCCATGCATCTGATACTTGTTTAGTGCCAAGTAACAGGTGGTGGTTATTTGAATACTCTATGATCTTGTCAAACAATTAACACCTGTTTAGTAGCATCATTAGTTGATTTCATAGACTGTATGATTGAAGTGACACTTAGAGAGACCAAATCCATTCTCCACGTAAGTACCTGCATATCACAGTAAAGACAAGGAGTAGGAGTCGGGCTATATTTACGATGACTAGATGACAATGGTGCATTTTAGAACTTTATTTGGTCACTCAGACAATGAGGATGAATTCTTGGGCTTTGTACCAAATGATATTATACAGTGATATTTACTGACTATAGCAAATTACAAAAGTGTGGAATTGACTTGCATTGTTTATTTGTAAAATAAGTCAAATTAACACTGGATTCACAGATTTCATGAATTTATCATACAAAATGGATTTAAAATGTCAAGCATTATGGAATTCTATGGATTTTACTACACGAAGATATACAAAACGCAAGTTATCAATTTAGTTTATCCAGTTTGGCTTGTTTATTTTTCCAAAAATCATCTTTGAGTCTCTGATGACATGCCCCCCTTCAGATGGATATGACTTGCAAAATACTTACAGGATGGTCAAAGAGAAACTAACTTTTAGCAGCTCTTAAAAGTGGGGAGGGGTCAACTTGTAGTCAAATCAACTTATAACTGAGTATACAGTGGTCCACCTCTTATATGGCCATCCCTTCTGCACCAGTGGCCTTATAAGAGGGGTGGCCTTTCCAGTGGAGAACTATATTTGTGAGAAGGCTACATACATGTATAAAGAAAGCTACAAGTAACTTCAAATCATTTAATATCTTCATTTAAAAGCAACATTAATTATCAAAAAATTCTTCTTGTTTTAAGAATGGACCTATTTCAATTGAACATACATTAATAGTTCTTAACTGTGATCTGTTACAATATTTTTTATTTCAGCTTTTCTAACATCAAATTTTCTCAGTAACGAAAATCTGACATCTGCAAACAGACAACAGAAACGAAAACTGGATTACTTACCTTACCATATGAACTGGTTTTGAACATGTATTAGGTAAAATGTGGCTGAATGTGAGGGATAAATTTGCCATTTCTGGTCCATTTGCCATTTCTGGTCCAACATGCTGCCCACATGCCACATCAGATGGGTGGCCACCCATAAGGGGTACTTTTGTACACAAACTTGTCAGTACATAGAAAATTGGTTGTGTAGGGGAGCTGACTGCTGTTAAGGGGGTCTGTATTAGAGAGACCACTATATACTGTATATCCCCTTGCCACAGCTAGGTGGCCAGCCATATACTAGATGTTATTAAGTTTGAGTTGGAGAAAAACACAAATGATGATGCTCACATTTGTAGGGAGGTGTTTAAGGGCTTCATAATAACATGACTGGATAAGCATTTTAAAGAAACAATTTACTATATTTCCTTTCACTGCTGAATACTCTAAATTAATCCTAGGAGAAAAGGTAATTGGAGGAGGCAATACATGAGAATGCAACCTCTACCATATAATTTTTGAAGGAAATATGGCTGGAGTCCCTATGTTAATGATAAAACCATTACCTTAGTGTAAAGGCAGTACAACTGAAGGCCACATGACACCCACACCAACATAATGAGAAATGAATGGCATTATCTTACCTTGAAGAATTCTGGAGGAATCCAGCAAAAGCTATAAACCCACACCCAAGAGGAGGTTGTGTTGTCATTTATGGGGTCTGGTGGTCATCTGGGCCACAGCCACTGGACCTACCAGATTCAATTCCCTACTCTGCAACAATGAATCTCAAAGATGAATGCCTGAGAAGGTTGAATATGCATGCTAGCCAAAGCCTTCAATAATGTCTTGAATCAAAACATTGCATTCAAATCCGAGTCCCACACAGACCATTCAAACCACATGTGCTGAAATGTTTATAAGGCATACCTGATTTTGTGAAATGTCCCAGTAAGATCAGTGTATCATCCAATTAAGCCAAGATGTCAAGACTTGAGGGGTTATTTAATGTTTCCTGGCTTTTTTCTTTGTGTTTCAAGTAGTGCCCAAGTGCATAAATTACGTAATGATGTGCTACCTCTTTTGACATGTCAATCGAGGAAAGAAGACAAATGACCATGGCAACTTCTTCTTGACTACAAAGCCTGAATGTGTCATTAGCTGAACAGTAACCATCTCAATGGAACTGAAGATAGTGCAGACCTACAAAAAGACCATCCACTCACCCAGTTTGTCATTTGTCAAAGTTAGAGTTATCAAAAAGCATGTTCTGCAAGATAGCAATTTCATGAGGTTCTAGCCAAGGGCTTCAAGTTGTAAAAACTGGGTCATGTGAGAACCCAGGAAGGCTTAACTTGGGGAACAAGGTAAGATATGGGCTGGTTCAGGTCAAATTGGCAAGCACGCTGGACTAGTCCTTGTCATGGCCTGTGTCTGCTGTTCTATGATGTCAGAAACAGGAGCAAGCCTCTTCTTGAGGAGCCAGAAAAATAAGCTTGCAAGCTAAGAAGTCACTGTTGTTGTCCTTGCACCAACCAAGGAAACTGCACCACCTCTATAAGCCAACACAGAGGAAGGCCATGAGATCCCCTTCATGACCAAGGGCTGGACTCTGGTTCTCTTCATAAAAGCCAGTGTTGTAAAAGCCTGTTCAGGCAGCGAAGGAAAATTTGTGATCGTGATTTCTGGGGATGTCTATCGCTAGATCATTAACCCAAGATTTTCCTCATCAGAGATGGGCTTCCAGGACCACTTTGTAGGTCTGACCACTTATTTTCTGGATCATTCTAGGCATTAGAACAGTTGCTCAGGTAGTGTAACCTCCAAATCTGTCCAAACTAACTGATAAAAGTATCCCCAGCTCATTCCCCTGGAATCAGGACTGGAAAGATGAAGGTAGGTAGTTTGTGGTTGCACCTCTTTGCAATAATATTGATTAATGGATGCCCCCAAAGTACACAAGTCCAATGAAAGATTGATAGGTCATGGGGCAATCAGTGCAATTCTGTGAGGACACTAAGCCCATCAGGAATGTGTCTGATCTGTGAAATTATTTTTTCAGTTGTCACTTTCAAGAAGTAATTTTTTGTGGTGTGACTTATCAATACAACTGGCATCTGGTTGCTAAGAGTTTATGGGAGTTACGATCAAACCACATACGCCTAGACTAACAAGCACTCTGCAAATGCTTAAGCATGGATGGGGACATAATGCCCAAGATGCTGCAAAATGTGGGAACAAAATCTCATGCCATTTCTAAGTATGTAATGAAGAGAATTGATGAAAGACAGGATACAAACTCTCAAAATGCATTGCAGCAGCATCTCCTGGACAAGATATTTTATTTGAGACACAAACAGCAACTGGGATAGATGTAGCATGGACATATCCACTGCACATTTCTTCCACTTCCAGGTAGCTGGGTATGATGGTCACCAAAAGGTTTTAGGAATCTTAGACGGGGAAGAGGCCACTCTGTCATCTACACTATTTAGGCAATAGATGCAGTCACAGAGTGAAGATGTAAAATGTCACTATGCAGATTTGGACTTAGTTGTCTCCCCTTCAGACTTTTCCACAAGATGACAGACCATATCCCCTGACCATTAAGAAGAGACACCGCAACATGAAGTGCACTTGGTACATTTGCTTTCAGAAATCTAAAACTTTTATACTTCAAACATCTCTGTACATCTGAAATGACACGGAAAACAACTAAATAACAGGCATGACAACCTGAACGTGCAAACTCTTTCAATATCTGCACTTGGGATAAACAGAAGTACAAATCAAATCAGTGTCCACAAGAGAAACATGAAACTGCAGGTATCAACAATATTGTGCAACTAAGAGACAAAATCCACAGACTTAAAATATACAAAAATATTAATCAAAAATCAAAAATAAAGTTACAAAGGTCTTGAAGTAACTCTAATTATCAATACTAAACCAACATCAAAGGCAGATGTATAGAAATGATGAATTCTGATGGATATCAAGAGGTGATGCAATGAAATGCTGATCAAAAGCTTAAACTGAATAGCATCTGGTAAAGGTGGCCAACTAGTGGTGGCAAACAGGGTATAATAGAATCTGGAAGAGTTTAATCCCAAAAATGCTATCTGCAATGTCTTTATGACACTAGAAAGGAAAGATGAACTTTTCATCTTTATAGGTTGACTGGATTCCAGAGGTGGCATAGTTTATTTCCAAACATTAATATGATCAGCTAATGTATTTGATGGAGAAAGAGGAACAATAATTATTTAGTGATTTACCTGGGTTCCATCAAATCAACTGCCTCCAACTTCTGACCAGGTTTGAAGCCATGTTTTGGAATTTCCTGAAAGGATACAGTCTCAGTTTGAGAGTGAACAATGGAAATATCTCACTGAAGGATCTTTTATTTTTTTTTAAAAACTGCACGCATATATTTTCAAAGACTTGGTGATTACAGAACCAGATTTTTTATTCTAGAACTCAAAATTTGGGGGGAAAATTTGCCCCATTTGAAACAGTCAATGGGAATGACACTTTACTGACTGAGAGGAATTTCGAGGTTGGTTTGTTTGTTTCTAACAGCACTTTAAACAGGAATCCAAGAAATGTATATTTCTTCTTTTTATCTCTTAAGTACTGAAAATGATATCCCTGAGAAAATCCAACACACCAAAGTTAGTAACAAAACTACTGTTTCTTATGTTCGAGTTAACATATTCACAAGGTACCTGTAAGTGCTGTACAACATTGCTAGTATGGCTTTTGACTTTGAACCTGATACCATGGATAGAAGATTAATGAACTTGTCTCAATGTCAAGATATAATGAGAAGCCAAGTTTGATTAAATCTGTAAGTAATATTTTTGGAAGAGATATCATTCAAGATATTCTGGATTAAATTAAACAAATCCATTCATACTTTGTGCTATCATGCTTACAAGCCAGCACGGCTAAACACCTAAAATTCATCAAAATTCCATCAGTAGTCACAACATGATTTAACAGCAATTTTTAAGTCATATTGGCAATATTTTAGATATCATAAAATATAGTTAATATAAAATAGTTAAAATATGATGACACTTTTCTGGAAGAGTAACAACAGCTAGACACAATAAAAAGACTTTTCGTCCAATGTCAAAATGACCATCCCACTTAGGAGCAGTGATAACAAGATCTCCAAGATGGACATGGTGACAGCTATGTAGGATGTCTGAGGGCAACAATTTTCACACAGGACCAATTGGAGATCATAAGAAGTCTTTTAGTGAAAACCACAAGCTGATATGACCAACGATTCAGCCTCGAGGAGTAGCAATAACAGTATTTTCATATTTGATGTTAAGATTGGCACCATTTTCATTTTAAACCAACTAGACTTCAAAGATGTCTTTTCATGAAAACCCCATCTCCATGCAATCATCCATTCTGGAGTAATCTGATGGAGTAGCTATGACAAGGTTCACAATATTCATCTGGGAGCAGCCAGAAGTCATTATAAGACTTTAGTGAAAATCCAATGTAAATACAAACCTCTTTACAGGAGGAATAGCAATCAGGAAAATTAGCAATATATTCGCTGAGGAAGCCATACTGAATATCACAAGTATTTGAGTGAAAACATTGCTAATTTGATTATGTTCTGGGAGAGTAGCAAAAACAATATTTTTATTTTCAAGATGGCTGAAATGGTGGCCATACTGGATGTCAGATTAGCAACATTTTCAACCAGAACCAACCAGACATCATAAGGAGTCTTCTGGTAAAAACCTCATGTTAATATGATTTTCCATCTAGAAGGATGAACAAGATTTTCAAGTTGGCTGCAATGGTAGCCATATCTGAAATCAGATAGGTGCAATTTTCATTCAAGACCAATTAGTGATCATAATTGGACGTCTGGTGAGAAACCCATGTTGATATGACTTTCCATTTAGGTGTAGCAATATGATTTTCAAGTTGGCTATCAAGGTTGTCATACATAGCTGCCAACGCCCAAGTACAAAAATACTGACTGCTTGTGACCAAAATACTGATTTTTAGGAACAAATACTGATTTTTAAAATTTTAATGCATATGTAACTATTTACAACATATACAACCATCAGTAAAGTAGGACAGTGCCTTGCATAGTTATTTAATGTCAAAGATGCATGTGTTGCACACTTGTACCTTCTGGACAGGCACCATGTTCCATTTGGGTGCCCATTCAAGAGCGCAACACATTCAGACACAGGCTGTTTATAGGAGCCTTTTCCACACCTTGTTTTTTTTTCTTCAATCATTATCGATTCGAATGTACCAACTTTTATTGATGATCTCAATTCTGTGTGATTTTCTTACTAACTGTTTTCGTTCTAGCACACGAGTAATCCTTTGCGATCTTACTGTCTGGAAAACGTGTGCGAAATAAATCACCAGCAACACTAGTAACTGAAAGAGGAAGGTTCATTTCTAAAAGAAATTTAATAAACTGAATTTCGATCGAATTACATCAAGGTTCTCTCTGGTATCATATACGTTGTAAGTTCAGGCTGAATTGTGTATGATGAAGCAGCAAGCTGATGTTCATTAGCTTTTCCGTGCTCTTGTATTTCATGGGCGCCTCCATGCCCAACAGCGAAATTACATTACAAAATTTGCAAAACGTAAAGTTTTCTTCTTTACTAGATGGTTTCACAAATCTAAACAAGATGGCACAATTGTCCTTCCAGTTCTGTTTTCTTGTCTTTCCTGGAGAAAATTCTGAATATTCTGATTTCCTATTCAACATGATTAGAAGTTGAATATTACGAAGATGAGATACAGTGACAGCGGTAACTGTTTGCAAATTTCAATATGGCAGATAAACCAATCATGTTGTAGAACTGTATTCCTATACACATGCGATACATTTCTTTCAGAATGGAACCGAGTGCCCATTCTAAACTGAAAAGTGCAAGGAAATTTTTTATAATTTTTTTTACATTAAAAAACCTATTTTTTGCAAAAAAAACGTACACCCGTATTCAGATCCAAAATACTTGACAAATACGGAAAAAACGGGACACTTGGCAGCTATGTGTCATATTGGATACAAGATCGGAACCATTTTCCTTTAGTACCAACCATACGTCACAAGATGTCTTCTGGTGAATACCCAATGTCAATATCACTTTCTGTTTAGAAGTTGTTGTTCTTCCTGTGGGTTTAATGCCATTTTTCAGCACAAGATAGTCTATACATGGTGGCCAGTGTAACCAGTGGAAAAGCCCAGTAAGAACTAACAGCCCACAGGAAGCTATTGACAAGCTGTCTCACATACCCGCATTGGCCAAAGCGGAGACTTGAGCCCATGCATACAAAGGCGAGATGGCTGATTGGTAAAGGCAAGCACTTTGGACTACTAGATGACCTGAGGCCATTGTAGGAGTAGCAATAGGATTTTCAAGTGACCATTATAGTGGCCATACTGGATAACAATTGCAGAATTTTTATTTAGGACTACCTAGGCATTATAAGAAATATTCTTGTGAAAATCCCATGCTTATATGACTTTTCATCTGGAAAAGAAGCAATAACAAACTTTTCCAGATGGCTGCTGTGGTGGTTATGCTGGATATCATGTCGACACAATTTTTAGTACCAACCAGAGATCATAATACGTCTTTTATTGAAAAGACTACTGCAATATGGCCAAAAGTTGTGACAAGAATTTCAAGGTGGTCACTGTGGCCACCATACTGCATGTCCATGTGACACCATTTTCATTTAAGACCAACTAGACCAGGGATGAATGTACATGTAAAGTTTCAAAGCAATCCTCTAAACAGTTTTGGAGAAGTAGCGATAACAAATTTGTTGTTTTGGGGTTTAATGCTATTTCTCAGCACAAGATAGGCTATACATGGCAGCCAGTATAACTGGTGAAGGAAGAAAATCAGAAAATCCTGGTAAGAACCATCATTCCACAACAAACAAACTTGTGCTAATGGATGGAGGGACACTGTATGACAGACAACAGACCATTCCATAAGGATTTCTGGTCTATGACCAGTTGAGCTAAAACTCACCAATGATTGCAGTGCATATTTTACATACTTAAATGTATTTGACTCAGATGAGTCTTCCATTACCTACCTTATCAAACAGCTTTACTGGGGCTGCAACTGACTTGGTCTGTTTGAGATAGTCATACCACTTGAAATTTCCCTTGTAGCCTAGAAGGTGTAAAAATATAAAAATTAACTTTCTATATGAGATTTTACATTTTTGGAATCTGCATACAAAGCTGCCTTCTGTTTATCATACACAAAAAAAAATACCATAAATAAAATGGCTCTGAATATACAAAAAATGTATGCAATTCCCCTTTGACATTTGACTTTTAGACTAAGAATTAGTTTCAAAAAGTCTACCCCTTCCCTCAGCTGCAAAGATGACAAAGACCTACTATGAATTTCCACACTGTTGTCTGCATATATCAAGCAGTAAACTCCCAGAATAGGAAGGTAATAAGTATTTTTTTTAATACAAAAACCAGATCAGTGAATCTGGAATTCATTATACATGACCTTGCTTTCTAATTTTACCAACACTACTACTACTAACTAACATAATAGTTCTGATCATTATTTTGACCTTCAAAAAAGCCCAAATATGCATCTTTTCAAATGCTGTGAATATAGTTTCAGTCATTTATAAAATCCACTAGCTGTCAGGCAAATACTAAAAGGTTTTAGTCTACCTAAGTTAATTCTTACTCAACCAACTTTCTCTACTAAAGTATATTTCTTCAACAACACTTGTCCAACCATAATACCTTTGCAGAACTACTACTACGTCACAAATCCAGTCCTCACAAGCTTAAACTTGAAGCTAAAAAGCTAAAAGTTGTCTGCCCACCAAGGTTGCACTTAAAAAGTATTCTCCCCCTGATGCATGGATTGGCACCAAATCCTGTGAATACTTTAGTTACTACTGGAGCAGAAGGCACACTTTCTCATGGTTCATACAGGTAAAATATGACAAACTTCAAGGACTTTTCAAGGACTTTATTTTGATTTTCAAGGAGTCTTATATCTGAACTTGCCATAGATATCTACATTTGGAACAACCTTCAGACTGACTTGTGGCTCATGTAACTGCATTTTCCTCTCCCAATAAAGTTTACTAACATAGGTACAATAAACAAAAAGTCAAACTAACAAAAAGTTTATTAACAAGTTCTTCCTCTGTACTTAATTTCTCTTCAGCTCCTTGATCTTAGCATCCAGCTTATTGCAAAGACCTTCATAAATTCCAAGTTTCTCCTCAGCTATTAGCATTGGCCTGTGCAAGATTTTGCCACTTTAGTATCTTTTCTGCTTTTAAAGACAGTTCATCTGCTTTCTTCACAAGTATTTCATAAACTAATCTGGCCTGCTTTTTTCTTCTTTTCAGATCTTCAATGTCATCAAGAACATGCTTTCTTTTCCTCTGCCCAGACTCAGACTGCTTCTTTTCCCTCTCCTTCTCTTGCTTACTACATCAAATGATTTGTTGGTAGGTTTAGGTAATTGTTTTGACTGAAATTTCTTGACATAAAGCTCAACTGAATCCCACACCTGCAATGCTCTCTGGGAAACGGGTATGTTTTCTAACCATCTATGGTCTATAAATTTTAGTGGCATGATTGTATTGCCAGCCAATTTCTGGTAATCTTCTCTTCTGGCAGGTGAATCTTTAAAAAGATAGTACAGACTGCGCAGAAGTGAAGCGATTCCCCATTCTGTAACAAGTGCACCTGCCTTAAATGCATTATGCAAAGTATGCAGTCCACATGAGCCAATATTAATTAAATCATGGCCATAGTCTGTATTTATCTGGCTTTGGATAATGTCTAAAACTTTCAAATTCACATTGGGCCTATCCATACTTATCTGCACCATGTTGTGGATATTCAAGTGGTTCATTATTTCTTCTCTGAAATGATCAACTATGTCATCAGCTGTAGCATGGCCTGCAATCAGAGAGGATAAATACATATACATCTTCACCAATTGCCTGGGTCCATGCTAAGTAATAATTAATGTACAAAGTGTCAATTTATTTATTTTTAGTTCATGCACTTCATTATATATGTATGTATGATTTATGCTCATTTAGTTTATTTTTTTTTTATATTCATCTATCTTTAGTAATTCCAAGGAAAATGTGAATGCAATCAATACTTCTAAACTTGACTGCTGATGAAAAAAATTAAAAGAAAGTAAAAATAAAAATAAAATAAAAATAACAATAATAAACAATATACTTACCTAAAAACTGTGATCCCAAGTATCTGGTCACAACCTGGTTTGTCCCACCATCCCAAAATCTGACATGTATGTCCATCTGCTTTTCTTGCATTTTATTGTTCAAGGATTCATCAAATAGAATCACAAACACACCACTGACACTTGATAGAATTAATTTTTTAAGGTGTTCCACAATGCCAAAAACACACAAGTAAGATGTTTTCCTTTCTGCACATGAAAACTTTGCAGCCAGAGCACTGTCTGGCAACATAGCATGAAAAACGTCAGCAATATGTTCATTTGATTTGTAGGATGCATGTGTGACCACAGTATGCAATGTCCATAAAATTTCTGACTTCAGAACATCGTTCTTGGAAAGGAAGTTGGAAATATTTGCAGATGTTGACTGTGTGGTTGAAGCTGCGTCAGATAGGGGTGAAGGTAACATCAATCCCATCATTAATTTATCAGAACGCGACTTTTGTCTTAGATATAATGTCAGTGTCTCTGGCAAGTGTCTTGATTTGGTCTGTTTTTATTCCAAAATAATCCAAACTCATTGCAGACACTAACGCTTCACTTTTACGGTGTGATTTAAGGGCACTCTCACCCACAGCCCTGACGTCTATAACTTTGTTGCACACACAACAGAAAGCTTTATGTCTGTCCTGGGTCTCCTTGACCCACTTATAGCAGCCTTTCCATTCATGATTAAAAACACACTTCCCTGGCGACATTTTAATGTAGAAACCAAGGCCATGAGGTGCGATGTAAGAAATAGAAAGCCGCCATATTGCCATTCCCACAATGCTGCTAAACGGAAATCTTGAGTAATCTCCCTTTCCTTAGTTACCAACCAAACCACAGAAAGTAAAAGGCATATAGTCGATCGGACATTTTCTGCAAATTTTCCACAGAGGTTTCTTTTAAAAAAAAAAATTTTGGTCTTTATTTTCTTAAAAATTCAAGCACTTTTTAAGGATTTTTGCTCATTTTCAAGCACTTTTTAATGACTTTTTCCCACTGACATTAAAAATAAGCAGTTTTCAAGAGGATTTTCAAAAAATTAACACTTTTCATCCAGCAGTTGAAAATTCAAGTACTTTTTAAATCTGTGCAACCCTGTCTCTATATGGATGTAACTGCAGAGGCTGGGATGGTGTATGTGTATTCTGATAGGGTAAGTATTACTGACAAAACATTTTACTAGAAAAAAATTGGTGTCTTCAAATATGTCAACCAATTATAATACCTTCGGTAAATATATAAGAGGTGGAGGGAGCTGTATCCCTTTACTGCAGAGAGAGCATCTCTGGTCCCATAGGAAAACAAAATAGATTCTAGATACCCAAACTGAAGAATACACCCCATATGACAAGGAGGGGCTTCAAAAGGGAAAATCTTCCCTCCTGCAGATCCGGCAGTAGTCCTGGAGTTGCATTCTATATGAAGCTGTCAAATGACCTGGAAAAGTAATCTGTTGTGCCACGCCTATACAAAGTCCAACCAGGTCTAGCTGAGCTTTTTGGGATGAAAGATCTCTGAAATAGAAGCTATAGAAAGTGGACAGCATTGATAATGTCAGGGAAAAGTTTAGTTTTGTGAATTGAAATATACAGCAAATTCATCTGAGCTGGTGTCGTCCTTTACCTGTTAAAGGAGTAAGAAGAGGCGTGATCTCCCTCAATGCATCAGCTCAGACTTTCTTAAGTACCACTTCAGAGCTCGCATTGGATCCTGCAGACAACCTTGAGATAGGTGTCCAGAGTAGGCAAGGATTTCACTTCAAAAGTCTGATTCCCCATGAATGGGAGCCTGTTCTTGTTAGAGGCCATCATGAGTGTTACTAACCCATCCTGTTGAAACTACAATTAGTTCAAGTCAACTGATAAAGTATGTATCTCGCTGATTCTGCTGCAGTCACTAGTGCCAATAGAAAGCATGTCTTGTATCATACATGAACCAACGAAGTCCTCAAGAGAGGTTCAAAAAGTGTTTTATTCAGCCATATTAGTACACATGAGAGATTCAACTTTTGACACAAAGCCAATGCCGTTGGACATGTGAACTCAAAATGGACAGCAGATCGGATAGGTCTTGTATGATATTCTATCTTTAATGATGATGGTGCATTTTGCACATTGTGAAACAGTTGCCTTTTACTGGCACTTACTGTTTCTTGTCAAAGAGTCCAAGTAGGAAGTTTGCTATTGTAATATCGATGTATTCAGCAGTGCAATGTGTTCATGCTCACATCACTGTACTAAAATTCTCAAATTCCCTCCATACGCTTCAAGTGGAGGGCCATCTCACTCAAGCGATTCACTCCACCACTTGATAAGAGAACTGCTTGATTTTAAGGCTTGTTTAATATGATCCAGAAATGCAGGTTTACCATCTGGCTTGGAATGGAATGCCTGTTGTCATAGTTGCTTGAGCAGACGAGGTAATGTCTATGTCTTTCTGGGGATTTCTGTCTCAGGATGGATGAGGGCACTGATCCATGAGTTTTTCCCACTTGAGCAGAGCAATCAGGTTGAGGTAACACTGATTCTCTTGCTTTCTGTATCACATTAGGAAACATTAGTGTTGGACGGTGAGTGTATGTGTACAAGCCATTCCAATCTATAGAAAGAGCACTGAATGCCAGGCCTTTGAGAAAATGGTTGCGAGTTTTGAATTCCACTTATTGCCAATGGATACACCAGTGGATGATCTCAGAAGCACATATGTGTGAAAAAAGTGAGGGATGAAGTGACCGTTCTGTTTGTAACAGTTGATTCTTCCAAGTCCACTAATACTTCTCAGCCTAGAATATGACAAACTTGTCCAAGGATTGTCATTGAAGACACCAGCTTAGAAATTCCCAAAGAACACCACAAAGATCCGGGGAATTCATTTTCCCTTGTCTTTTGAGATAATTCACCATAGCAGATTTGTCCGACGGAATGAGAATGCCTTTTCGATTTAGGTTCTCCTGCCACCAATAGAATGCTTTTGTTATGGCTTTCATCTCAAGGATAATACTGATATGTAACAGATGATCCTGAGTAAGCTATGGTCTACTGGCCTAATGGAATGATGAAAGGAGATGTGTACTTAAGCACTTGTCCTCATGTCCATATAAACTGTATGTATCTGCTAAGGGACACCCAGTGTAAGCTAAGTGAGGTTCTCCCATTTCCTAAGATAGGACCTCGTGCCTTGTTTGTTCCAAAAAGCAAAGTTGGCTGCCACTGGGACAACAGTATCACTGTAAAAGCCTCATCAATAGAACACCTAGGACAATGATGTCTGCTGTTGCATTGAGTAAACCTTGTTGTCGAAAGATTTTTGGGCAGAGAGACATTTCTTTGTTAGAACTGAAGCCCCCAGTTGAAATGATTTCAATACCTGCACCATACAGCATGTCTCCACCAACTGGATATCTTTTTCCACTGAGGGTCTGTGTACAAATCTGGGGATGGAATATGTGATATTAAATCATCATAAACAGTCCTCTCAGGCATATGTGAAAGCTCGACTGGACGTTTGTCTGATATTGCTGAGAGAAACTGGAGTGAAACAGTCCTCTTCTATGTGCTCTTTATCCACGATGATTCTCAAGAATGGTGGCTTTGAACATGTATTGGATCTGCAGAACTGCTTCCCTTGAGAAGAGTCCATATTAAATAAATATGGCACAACTGGCCATAGAGCAAACTGAGTGCATTGTGGCCCTATGGGTTGACTGAGCCTTGAAAATTCAGTACACTGTCGTTATTGACCTCATGTGATCAGATTCAAGAGGCAGAGTCAAATAAGTTATGGAACAGGTCCAATGTATCCTCCAATAACCATGTCAAATTCCTTATATTGGAGAGGGTCATAGAATATGTAATCTACAAAACCAGTCTCTATTTTCACCATGCAAGACAGCATCTGACATGCTTATGGATGAGAACTTTGCCATTCCCATGGCCATGTGTCTGTAATATTCTCCAAGTCAATCGCTTGACCCTACTGTGATAAAACAGTTGAAAGCCAGTTGGTCTTTGTTTATAACCATATCAACAGATGCTGGAACTGTGGAACAAGTTGTTGACGGAGAAGGAAGAGGAGTATCAAACTGGTGGCAACAAGCGAAAGACTTCCTTAACTGACACTCGGAAGGCCAAGTCTTCTTTTGTCAGTGAGATCTAAGACGATGGAGCTTGTGGGCTTACTTCATCATCTCTAGGTGAACAGGTGATGCTGACACCTCCTGTACAATATAAGATAAAACTGGAGATGGTCTAAAGGGGCAGCCCCCATGCTCACAGAATGTCTTGATTGGGAAATGATCACTAAGCAACTGTTCCCTTTAAGTGACAAAGGCATGAGAACACAGTGAATTCATATCCTGTGTGTAGCAGGGCACTAAACCAGGCACAGTATGCATAGAGTAACATGTGGCTGATCCCTGAGTGAGCCCTGTAGTGTGGAGTAGGCAAAATGAACAAAGATCTTCCATTTTTTGGCTTAAAGATTTATTGAGGCAGTGACCTGCTGCAATATGAGACATGCGACAGTCCGGTTTTGATGGAACAGTGCTATTTTATCTTGCATGACACTGCCATCATTTGTGTTAAGACAGGTTATGGGGAATCTGATCCACAAAACCAGTCCATACAGATAATATACGAGTAGGCCTGCTTGAATCTCAATCTTGCTCCAATCTAGTCCATCAATTTTTTTTTATCTTGGTTTATACAATATATGACTGAATGTGGTGGAGAGATATTGAGACTTCCAAATGGATGCCAAGTAGAGGCTCCATCTGAGTGGTAAAAGCTCAATAACAAAATGAAGCATCAGCCGTTTGACTGACTGTGGTACTGACCCGTTGCAATCAGAGTCACGTGGCACAATCTGGTCATGGTGGAACTATGCCATCATAGTTGGCATCATTTTGTCCAGTTCATTAAGTTATGTGACAGCAAGCCACCGCATCCAATCAAAATTAAGTTGTTCAAATCTGAACACTGTTCTGGCATGATCGAGACAAGGTTAGCACACAACTTGAATGGACGGATAAATAAGCAATTTTCCTGTGCCGGTCCATGTTGGCACAAATACCTAATGGCTTCACCCTTGTACATAGTCATACTTTCGATATTAAACTTACAAAGTATCCTTTTTAGGTCAATTGCCACCACCACTTTTGGCAATGTACAATGCACCACGCTACTGGTTAGTTGGCATTACATACTAAGGGAGACAACACATGAAATCCAACAGATGTTGCTAGGACAATACACCAGTATAGCTGTTTGATCCGCCAAGGTGTAGATAGGGTTATCGGAACCTTGGCTAGCGAAGATGTCTGACCATATGAACAATTGTTTTCCTGGCCTTATTCTGTGACAAATCATAGATAACTGCAAAGTGATATCAGTCTGCTCTCCCTCTGCAAAGCCTTTATTAGTACTGAAGAGTGTGAGCAATGCTTGTATGAACAAACAGAAAACAAACTTTTGGTAGAATATATGGATTTTTAAAGGTGCAAAGTCTGCATAGTTCCTTACAGAACATCTTTTCATTTAAAAGAAACATTGGTCAGCCCTGAATCAGCACTATCCCAACTGGAAGAATGACTGAAAAATTCACTTGACTGCCAGAAATTTATTACCTGCCATTTAGAGCTGGATGAGTGACTTTTCAATCACATGTTCGATAAAAAATTTTATGAATGTCGCCATTGGCATTAATCACAAATGTAAACTGCATTTGCCACAAGTGTAATTTTATGTCATATTTATGTCAATGAATTAAGTACCAACATGTTTTATCTTGCTGCTAATTAATGCCCACAAAACCATATGAATTAACATTTCAAAGGCAGACAAACAAAATACTAACCCTTGGGTGGTGTCAAATTCAATCCATTGACCTCACAAAAGCCAACTGGGAAAATACAGGGGGAACTTGCATGATAGCAGAACCAATCTGACCCATTCTGGGCCATGGAACCATCAATACCAATCATTAAGTAACTGTTCTTCAGCACCTGTTTTTGTAGAAAAATAAAATTATATTCCATGTAGACTGTCAAACTAAGGTTCTAATACTAAGTTCAACTTCAGATTTCTCTCTCTCAAATCAAACTTGCACTTTCACTAACATATGTATGACACTGAAAAGCAAGAGGCCCAAGTGAATCTGATATTACTCACTGTTGACAATTTCACTAAGTAGGATTATATAGTATTTTAAGAAAATAACTGTGTGTAAACTAACTCCCAAACTTAATATAATGTCAATTTTAGATATTTTATTAGTCAGATATACTGATGCCGTTTTCCTTTTCAAGACAAGTCCAGTTAGTAACTATACAATGTTGAATCAAGTGGTTGCATTTTTTTTTAAACTCTGTGACTGCCATTTCATTTGGCTGAAGAGTGATGGTAGCAAAAGAATGCTCAAATCAGTTAAACTAAGAGTGCATTTTCTTTAGCGAAACATATATGTCTAGTCACATTCAGACAAACATGGTCAGAAATATTCTTTCTGTTAAAGAAATTAAACATTCATTCAACTGAATTTGCCATGGCTATGATCATTTTTCAACTGAAATGGCAGAAAAAGGCATCAAAGTATAGTATGAATAAACAACTACGACACTAAACTAAGCAATACCCAATCATACGACACTAAACTAAGCAATACCCAATCAGAATTCAGTATTCTTGCCTTTTATTGACTGAGCTTGTCATCACTCAGGAGAACATTTGTAACAAAAGGTAAATTAAGCTTATTTTGTTAGTCATGTTCAGCAAATATAGCCATTTTAGAATCTCTTTATATTGTAATTTAAATGATTTTGATTTTTTTGTCATTAAGATTGGTGGTTCTTCTTGCTAAGTTAGGAAATCAGTCTGATAATCAATGTGTAGCAGATGAATAACAACACAAAGAAGAACAGCAGCAAAATATTTAATACTGTATTGAAAATACATAAAGGTTTTAAATTTTCTTCTTTTCTCAACCTTAATTTATGTATATCATGATACATCAACATAAAATGCTTCCACATCAATGTATGGTCGCAAAACAATACAGTGTATTGGGATTTTCTGGCAGTAGTACCGATATCAATCCAATGTATCATCATAGAAAATACTGCAATGCCATTATGTATTCATGTACCTCTTCTCTAGAATGGTAACAAGATCAGCCAAACAGATTCATGTTCAGCTCAGTAATTTGTCAATCTAGCTCATGACAGAACGAGATCTTCATCACATAAGCCTACATTCAATTTTGATCGTAACTGGATCAGAAATATGGCCTCAAGAAAAGTAACATGTTCAGCCAATCTGATGCAAGATCACCCAATTAATATGCATGAATCTCACTCCTTATCAAATACCTCAGAACACCTGATGCATATTTCACGGATGACCAATTTTTATCAGAAATATGGTATACACAGTGGTAACAAGCTCAGACAATATATCCGACACTCCATCACCTCATTAATGTGTGTCGATCTTGATCACTATCTAAATCTGCTTAAATCTTGATGATATATGCCCATATTCCAAGACTAATCAAATTCAATCTGAAATATAGTTTCTAGGGTGGTAACAACCACAGCCAATCAAGTGCATGATCAGCTAATTAATATGTATGAATCTTGCTCATTATCTAAATCTTCTGAGATCAGAAATAAAGTGTCAAGATTGGTAATAAGCTCAACCAATCAGATGCATTAACACCTCATTAATATGCAATGATCTTGCTTATTATCCAAATCTTCTGAGACCTTCATGATGTACACCTATATTCCAAACCTGATCAAAATCAGATCCGAAATATGGCTTCCAGGGTGGTAACAAACTCAGCCAGTCAGGTGCAAGATTACCTCACTATTATCAGAGATGCTGCCAGAATTTTATCTAAAGAAGGGAGCTCCTCCCTTGCCACCAAAATAAGGGGGGGAGGGTAGAAATATAGGATGGGAAAGATGATACAGCCAAAGTTCAATATTTACCTAACATTTTAATGTCTGTCTCTCTTCCTGCTCCACTCTTTTAGAGCTCTACTGAAATCAAAATCTCTAGCTGCACGAGCATTAATCTATTGACTGTTTCTGAACTTAATCTGTTCATCTCTTTCACATTCTGCTCTCTAAAGGGGCATATGCAAAACTAGCTTAGCCAGCTTGAACAAGTTGTGAAACTGTTCTTTATGGTGTTTAGGTACATTTCTCTACAGCTCACATGTAATTATCTTTTGGATACTTCTGCTCCAAAATAAGACTTTTCACTAACATAAGCTTTGCCAAAGTTTCACTTTGCTTGAATCAGTGTTTATTATGCTATATTTCTGATCTGTTCCATAATGTTGCATCAATGTCATAGTCTGCTTGTTCAGACAGAAGTGTTTGATCAAACTGATATTTTTATTTCTTAATTTCATTTTTAGACTCTTATTTATTTAGTTTATATTAATCCATATAGGCTATATGGTTTTGTAGCACAAGATTCCACATGGCTAATCTACTTGAGAAAAGAAATGAAAACTGCACTCTACTTTTAAATTGTCTGTTTGACTCAGTATTCTGCCGTTCTTACACTTAATTTCAAAACCACTGAACAGGGATTGACTGGCATGCTGTCTATTTTCGTCCATTTATTGTCCATGTCTTTTTATTGCTGTGCAAGTGTGACGCACAATAATATTTTGGTTTGGTTATCAATATGTATAGATCTTGCTCATTACGTGAACTTGGCCGAGATATTAATGATATAAAACTATACTCCCGATTTTATCAAAATTGGATCAAAAATGTGACTTCCAGAGTGATAATGTTGACCTATAGATGATGGGCCATATAAACTTTAGTATACATAATCATGCTTCATGTAAACGGTTTCTACATTGCACCTGTCACAAGGGTTGAACACATTCAATAAGTGTAATATATGAGACCTTTAGTGGTGTTGGGAACCAGTTGAACTTTTATGAACAATAACTGGTTTTGCAAACCAATCAATGGCTGACCATTCATGCATGAATTCAGAACTTCAAAACTGCTACAACTCAAACTGTAAATATGAAATAGAAACTTGGGGTTGAATGAGACAACACTACATTGGGAGATTTTTATTCCCTTCAATAATGCATAGGCAAAATTGTGATGCAACATGAAATTAAGAACAATCAATGTGTTGATTAAACGTCCAAAATGACACGTCAAAAACCTCAGAAGATATTTATCTGCATTACAATGCACCTTTAGTTAAAACAAGTCTCTCGTAAGAGCAGAGTCATTACAGTTAACAAATACTAGAAAATTGATACAAATGTGCATTACAAATACCAATAATCTCATGATGTGTCCTTTGAATTCTCATTTTGAAGACAAGTTTTTCCAGACAAATACATGTTTAAATTTTACTGCCTCTAGACTTTTCTTGAACAGAAGATATCATTGGCTATGAGATAAGCAACTTACAAAACTCAGAAACAGGGTCGGTGTTTGAAATCAGGATAACAAACAACTAACTAACCTTCATGACAGTAGCTACACAGATGGCTGAGAGATTCAGAGGGTCAATGGCTTCAAGCTTCATTCCAACCTTAAATGCTTCAGTACATTCCTTCATCTGCAATAGGCAAAAGCAAATTTTGCAGTAAATTATGTTTCTCAGAGAATACTTTCCCCTTCACATAACATTAGGAAAGAAACTCTATCTCCAGCAGTTGTGAAAAGACAAAATGGTCTTCTTTCCTTTCTAAATATCATATGACGGGAAGAAACTCTTTCCCTTACCCCCCCCCATTTATTCAGTTTTGGTTCAAGCGATACATCAACAGGGATGCACATATTTGACAACAGGTATGGGAGGGTTTAATGGTAATTTGATCTTGGTAAATATTATTGGATAAAAAAATTTACTATCAAATTTGCTAATCTTTTGAATGCATTCCCTCGACCACATTAATACTAGGAATGCAGTTACTAGAAGAGGGCAATGCTAAGCATCCTACCTTTCCATGGTCACTCTTGTATAGAAAAACAATATTAGCTATGACAATAAACTGCACAACTAGCCTGAGACCAGCACAACCAACAAATTGTGTAAGTCTCTACCACCATATGTGACTCTGACAAAAAACTAAAAGATTTTTCTTACAAAGTAAAATGTCATGGATTTAACCATTCAGTCCCTTGCATCATGGGTTATCCCTTTATCCCAGGATTTATTGGAAGAAAGGTGTTGTTGGGCACAATATGCACTTCTTCAGGTAGTGTTTGAGGACACGGTCCTGCATTGCCACCTCTTCCAACTTATCAGTGAGAGAGACAGATGACCACTTTTTGATTGACCACTGACATCAACTTGTTCTTTGCTATGGAATCTATTTGTAGTTTTAGGACAATGGAACCATCTGACCTGAACTAGAGATAGTTTGGGTCTGCTGAAAGGCATGCAAGTCACTTACCCTGCATGTCAAATCTAGGGCTATCAAAAAACATGTTCTGAATGATAGCAGCTTCAATTTAGTTCCAGCTAAAGATTTCAACTTATCTGAACTGAACCATGTCGGCACCAGTGACAGATTACATTCAGCAAACAGGGTGAGAGATTCTGGCCCACTAAAGTCAAAACTGGTTAATAGGTCTGGTCCAATATCTGCTCTACCATGATGACTGAATGTATCCTGGATATGGAGTGGTAGCCTTTGATAATAATTTGGGCCAACTTATTCTCCTCAAAGAGCCAAAATAAAAGTAGCCACTTACAGGACTGAATTCCCAATACTGTAAGTTCCTCTTAAATTTTCACTATGAAATTTGTTTGTCGATTTTAAAAACTTGTTGGTTTTAGTCGTAACATTGTGTTAGATGTACTTGAGAGAGGCAAACAAGGTTAAGGCAGGTAAAAATTCAAAGACCAAGTGGACAAAACACATGGATAGACTGAGGCAAGACCTGTCCAAGTTGACTAGAAACCATAATGGACTCAAAATGGGCAGAAGGCAGCTTCATCCCTTTACCAATAATAAACTTAACCTGTATTCTGGAGGATATGAACAGCTGCTACTAATGAGGTCAACCAGAAAACAGTGATATCACAGTTGATGATCTTGGTGATCACTCATGGGCTGGCTGAAGTTGCAATCAAATGGGAGAGTGCGATATTGGTATATAGTTCCATGGAATCCGATATAAAGGAATTTGCACAAAGATGTGTGAATAGGGAAATGAAAGTATGCATCCATAAGGTCTAAACTAATTGCATATTCATCCTATTTTACAGAAAATTTGACTGACCTTGCCAACTCCATTTTGAACCTCAGTGCAGCTATGTATATGTTGAGCTGGCTGAGGTCTGGCCTTTGGCAGTGGAGTAAAACTCTGGGTTCAGTTTGAAAACCATCTC
>JAECUM010013779.1:0-51743 GCA_016617855.1 Megalonaias nervosa
GGGGGGGGGGATTTTACCTCTAATGATGTTTTGGCCTACATCAGTAAAACTTCACAGCTGACCACTATATGTTTGGCCCTCCCCCTTGAAAATAATTGTGCGGGCGCCCCTGATACAGACCTTGTTATGCATGCAGTAATTTTGAACTCAGTGATACTTCATAATTTGCCTTAGGCATACCATGATTGTCTTTCAGCTGGATGTAGATAAAAATGTTCATAAAACATTGCTATAGAGAACATAGTTTTGTAAACTGTTTTCCATTCTGATGACCTTTTCTCGTTGTGTGTGTGTGTGTGTGTGTGTGTGTGATTTAGATTTTTAACGTAGCTTTAACAATTTTTCAGTCATATCGCTACGATGTCTGCAGTGTGACAGTTTATAGTGATGTCTAGCACTGGGGCATCATGCCGCAGACATGTGGCATGATGTCCAACCCAGTCACATTATCCTGACACCAGGCAGACCAGTCCTAACACTAACCTCTTAATGCTGAGCGCCAAGCTAGGCAGCTGTTAGTACCATTTTTGTAAGTCTTTGGTATGACTCGGCCGGGGTTCGAACCCGCGACCTCCCGCATCCGAGGCGGACGCTCTAACCACTAGGCCACCGGAGCGGTCTTTCTCGTTGTGTATTGTTATAACTGAAACATCTTTCAGAATTACTCAATGCAAGGTACCTAGTCCATTAGTGAATAATTTATTTGGTAGTTATATGCAATTTCTTCTTTTTCATTCTTACATGAAATAAATAATTTCCACTTTTATCACCTTATCTTCCTCTCGCTAATATTGCCATTTCTTACAAAATATTTCTCATATGATGCATTCATATTACATATTTGTCAATGGTTCTGTATGAGCATTGTCACGTCGATCTTAATTGAAGTTGATTCTTCATGCACTAAACTTTAAACTTCTAAGAACATGAACATCTGTAAGTTTTATCTTTACCTTTTCACTGAAAGTCATCCTAACAAACCCACTCTTTGGATTTACATTCCTTTAAGTCATTACTTAATTGGTTTTTTGTTTTAGTGCTAAATATTTGCTGCAAAAAGCACCTTATGAGTCTTCTCAGGTTTTTGGAAATGATTATTTTTTTAAATATAAATATATGATAACAGGTTTTGTGAATATTGAGTAATGACAGGAAGAAAAGACGAGTAAGCTAAATTTTTCCAGCTGCTCGAATCAGATAATGTTGCTTGCTAATACCTCATGTTGATATTAAAAATGAGCAAGTCAAGTCCCATTATGTTAATTAATAATTACTTCATTCAATGTATGCAAACAGTGCAAAACTATTTACTAACTAGCTTGAGCGCTTTCGACTCTAAAGGAGTCTTTTTCAAAGGCAAACACAAAATAGATAGAAGCAAACAAAAACGAAATAGTACAAAAAGCGCCAAGAAAAATTGTCGAGTTTACAAAAGTTTATATGACTATTTCTACAGGAATAAAAGCTTGCAATTTTTATATCTCAACTAGTTTACTTCAACTTTATGCGGATGCTAAAAAATATTTTATATTGACCTAGAAATCAATGATCCATATCGCCATCTGTTATTTTGTGTAAATTTATGTAAGCGCAAATTATATCCGGATATTTCATTGTAATAGTAATAAGTATAAGTTATTGGGTAACTAATAAGCAAATTTTGGGAATTATTTAAAAGAAAATATGCCCGCTGCAAATAGGGATTTATTTGTGCGTGGCTGTCTTTTTCTAGTCTTCTTGGTTTAAACCGCTTTAAAATCCGGTTTTACCACATAAAACATACTTTCAACTATTTTACCATATATTTAGGGCACAAACAGAAGATTCTAACTTGATATTTGACACGATTCGTCATGTCATGAACATTGACAATTGATCACGAGCTGCATTAAGGACCTATAGCGAGCAGAAAGCTGCTCATAAATAGTGCGTGATCAATTTTCAAGCTGTAAAACATCAGTTTAACTGGCAAAAAAGTTGAAAGAATGTGTGTGTATATATATATATATATATATATATATATATATATATATATATATATATATATATATATATATATATATCATCATCATCATCATCATCATCATCATCATCATCATCATTCCCTTAACCCAAGAGGTCGTTGAGGCACCACAGTTGACTTTACAAGCAATTCTCTCCATCTTTCCCTGTTCTCTACTGCCCTTTAGGAATCTCCAAATCCTATGCCCGCCCATTCCTTAATGTTGTCTTCCCACCTCTTTTTCTGTATGATTCTTCTTTTGCACCCTCGCACTATGCCTTGCAAGATTGTTTTTTTTTTTTTTTTTCCAGTCTAGATGATCTTTAGACATGCGTACCACCTCAGTTTGCGCTTTTTTACAGTGGTCAAGAGGTCTTCATAGGATTCTATGGCTCGTTGGATCCTCTTTGGACTTCTTCGTTGGTTACATGGTCAATGTATGAGGTTCCTCTTGATCTTGCGGTAGCATCTCATTTCGAAGGTTTGAATCCTTCTTTGTAGATCTGATGTGAGCGTCTATGTTTCACAAGCATACATAAAGATGGATATTACAATCGAGCATCAGTCTTGTTTTGGAACCAAAAGTAATGTTGGTATCTTTCCATATTGGTATCAACCTTGTTATTGCTGCTGTTGTCTGGGCAATCCTGCAAAGTAGTTCTGGCTTGGAGCCCTCATCTGTGATAATTGATCCCAAGTACATGAAGCTTGCGACTCTTTCCAGCTTCTGTCCACTGAGCGTTATTTCTGCACTGATGCCATTGGTGTTTTTGGTCATCCGTTTGGGTTTTCGGCGCTTTTCTCCATACCGTATGCTGTGGAGATTGTGCTGAGGCGCTCAACCAAGTCAGCCAATTCCTTTTATATCCTGCTAAACCATCAATATCATCTGCTAAGCTAAGGTTGGTGATTGTTTTTCATCCGATGTTGACAGTGCCCTTGTGGTCATGCAAGGCATCCTCCATGATCCTTTCCAGGAAAATGTTGAAGAGTGTAGGTGACAGTATACATCTCTGTCTGACTCCAACTATTGTTCGAATCCAATCTCCTCTGCTGTCATAGATGAGGACTGCACTGGTGGCTTTATTATAGAGGTGCTCAACAACCTGCACCAGGTTTGAGCTATGTTGTACTTCCTAATATTTGTGAATAAGGCTTCATGCTATACCCTATCAAAGGCCTTATAGAAATCTATAAAGACGTGGTATAGATTCTGCTAATGCTGAAGGCATTTCTCGCAAAGGAGTCTGAGAATGAAGATTTGTTCTGTGGTGCTCCTTCCTGCTCGGAAGCCTGCCTTCTGTGCAGCAATAATTTTCTCTGCTTGAGGCTTTCGTTTGTTGAGAATTATCTTCAGCATGACTTTGCTCGGGTGACTGGTCAAACTGACGGTTCTGTAGTTTTGGCGTAGCTGTAAGTTTCCTTTGTTTGGGAAGCACGATGACCAAGGACTGAGTCCATGTGTTGGACCATTCTCCTGTCTGCCATATTTTGTTCTACATTGTTGTTAGGTCTGTGACTATTCCTTCTCCTCCTGCTTGAATGAGCTCTGCTGGTATGTTGTCAATGCCAGCTGACTTTTCTTTCTTTAGTGACCTAACTGCAATTTCTACTTCTTCACGAAGAATGGCGTTGTCATCAATTTCTTCTTTCTGCCTGAGGGCAATTTAGTACTGCTGGATCTCCATGGGTCTTATGATTGTACAATTCTGAGCAGTATTGTGTCCATCGCTTGAGGATCTCTTGATCTTCTGTGATGCATTTTCCTGCTTTGTCTTGGATGGTGGTAGTTTTCCCCTGGGGGATCTTTCACCAGTTGATATGCCATTTTGCTGTCATTTCTACTCCGACTGCCTTCGATTTTGCAGGATTGCCTTTCTATCCAGGATTCCTTTGCCTATTTCATGCTTTTCTCGATCATGTTGTTTATCTCTCTGTATTTTCTAGCTCCTTCATGATTTATTTTACCTTTTTCAGTTCTCTTCCTTGGTCGCATAGTTCAAGGACATCTGTTGTGACCCAAGTTTTGTTTTTGTTCGACGATATTTGCCAATGATTTCGCTAGCTGTGCTAGTCACAGCTGTGTCGCATGTGGTTGTTAAGGACTCTAGGTCGTGTCTTGGCTGTCCAGGGTTATCAGCGGTGCAAATGGCATTACTTATTTAAGCTGATTTACAGTGGGTTAGACACTAGATCATAATCTGAGTCGATATGAAGTTGTCCAGAATTGAAACCCTACTGAAATAGCTTGTCTTTCTGTGTATAAGGTACTTTGCTTGAAATCCGATCTAATGCCAAATGAAGGCAGTGGAACAGGTCCATTGGATCTGTACGGGATGGAATAAGTCGCTCCCGCCCCCAACTGTGGGTAACATATTGTGATCCTATCACAGCATCACTGAGCGGAAGTCTTACTCGATGAAGTCAACGGCCAGGGCGGAATGGCTCCAAGATAGCTCAATGACCATGTGCTCAGGGCCAGGGCGTGCCACAGTATATCAGTGGATTTTGGCTGCTTTCATCCAGTGTTGAGAGGGATGGGCTCCGCCAGGCTGTATCTTGTCCTTGACACACCACATGAAGACTGCTAACAATTCTTCCATACCGGATCGGTCGCAGCCCGGGTCAACAATGACCGCTCCTTCCGCTGCACACCAGGACGGAGGTGACAAGTTTGCTACTGGTGCCCCCGCCACTAACATCCATGGGACAGACAACATCATCATCGGTACATGGAACGTTAGAACTCTGAGAGCTGTAGGAAAATTGAAAGAACTTACACATGAGTTGGAGAGGTACAACTGGAACTGGTCTCTGCGAAGTGCGTTGGAGAAATTGTGGCGAAATAACAACAGATGAAGTGCATAAGCTCTACTTCAGCGGAAGAGGGGACAAACACAAACATGGCGTTGGATTTCTTGTCCGGAAGGGCATTTTGAACAACATTATGGATTACTGCCCAGTCTCAATAGGCTCATTGCCATCCGCCTGAGCGCGACTCCCTTCAACATTACAACCATACAGGCCTATGAACCCACATCTAACTATGATGACAACAAACTGGAGAATTTGTATAACCAACTGCAAGATGTCATTTACAACTCAGCAAGAAGGACATTCAGTTTGTACAAGGAGGCTGGAAGGCAAAAGTGGGAGTTGATTCACAGAGAAACTGGCAAAGTAACTGTGGACCCTTCTGCAATGCAGAACCAAATGAAAGAGGACTTAGGCTCTTGGAGTTTCCTGCCTACAACAATCTTTTGCTAGTCAACACATTCGGCCCCCCCCCCCCAAGCTTTTAGAAGATGGACCTGGCACAATCCAGATGGACAAGATCACAACCAGACTGACTACATCTTGGTGAGAAAAATACGATTCTGCATAGGACTGAATATCGCTAGAACACGAAGTTTTCCAGGAGCGATATTGGAAGTGACCATGACTTATTAATGACAACATTTCGCCTCTACCTGAAAAAGGTGGAAAATCCTTACCAACCAAGAATCGGATTTGACCTTGAAAAATTTAAAGATACAAAAGTCGCAGACTCCTTTCAAGCAATGATAGGTGGTAAATATGCACCTTTCCTTCATTTCCCGTAACATATTTTTTTATATTATTTTACGCTAGAAACTGTTCAAATTTTTATTACAAAACTCTGCTCCGTAGTCAGTACAAATTTTATTTGGTTTTCTTTCCGTGCTAACGATAATTTGTTTTAATGCCTCAGTTATCGATGTTCCCTTATTGTCTGTAACGGTTATACTAACGCATATTTGCTAAAAACATCGATAACGTTAAACAAGTATTTCTTGTTATCATTAAATTCAGCAAGATTCGACGTTAATATCATCAACGGCAACGTATGTCGTGGAAACCTCTTTTTTAGGTCTGTGTAATTTAGCTGTAAGCGTCTTCATCGCAAGCTCCTGCTCTCTACCGAGACGGGGATTTCTAACGAGATGAGACTCTCTGAGACCAAGTTTATATTTTGTTCCAATTAATCCTTGCACTAGCTTTCTGTCAATACGTTCTCTGTTACTTTTTGGCTTCATGTCATGAAGCTCGTTTAGTATTGTTTTATCACAACCTGCTTTGTCTTGTTCGTTGTCCTGATAACAGATGTCGTGACGCAACTTGATTATAAGGCTCTTGTCCAGGTAATGGATTGTCGTTTTCATCAAGATGTTTATCTGGCGGATTATACGTCCCGATATATTTGTGGCCAGGCAATGTCCAACCTCCTTTTGGTTTAGGCAATTTGCCAATAAGTTTGTGGATGTCAACGCTAGCGCCAATTACTTCTCGGCGATTGCAGGATTTCAATACGTAACAATTTTATCTTGTTAGATACATAAGTCTTTTTTGCAATCACAATGACACGCATCACTTTTCATTGTTTTATTTTTTAATCATCGACAATAATAACTCCGTATGTTGTCATTGGAATTATTACAGATACCGACGACAAAGTCGTTGACGGCTTCGCCGCTACTTGTTTGAGGAATATACTTTTCTTTTTGTCGCAAACAGCACAGCTACTTTTTAGCATCATTCTGTTGGTTTTGTTGTTTCTGTTCGCCCGTCCGTGTTAGACGTTTTAGTTTTGCATTTCAGACAATATATTGCTGATGACTGCGTCATTTTTTTATATTTGATTGTCACACAAAATTTATCGCAACGACTTCATCGTTAACGATTTCGTTGCCAGGTTATCATTGTTTACACTTGGATATTTGTCAAACTGTAGAAGAAACTTTAAAAAATTAAAATTTTTTGACATCTACTGGACAAATATAACACAGTAATATCCACAAACAGACGTTCCAACTGGCTGTAGTTGGTTAGAAGAATATTTTTTTTTTTAGTATTTTTTTTAATATTTTTCTTGATAATATCACTTAGAAGAAGTCCAAACGAATCAGAATAATTGTCATTGTAAACAGCTACCCAGTGATTGCCTAATCCGTCATTGAAATCTTGTAAATTAATTATCCACGAACCGCCTACTGTTGCACTAGATAATTCATATTTGGAATACACTCCGTGAAATGTTTTTACTGATTTGAGTTTGTCTTATATTTCAAAGTTGCTTAACGCAGGGGATTTTAACGTCTGGTTTACGGCAACATTAATCCACTGCTATTTCCGAAGATATTTGGAAGGAGACTGCCAGCTAGCCCTGCTATAACTGCAGCGAAAGCAATAATTCCTCCTTGATTCATTTTTCGTGTTTTTGACCTCGACGAATGCTTTGAGTTTGTTGACGTTCTCTTTTTTGTGATTTTGTCTTTTTTTAATTGACCATGTTGCGGTTGGCATTTTGTTTAATTTGTTAGCCAAAAGTAAAGTTCGAAGAACTCAAGTTCGACTATACAATTTGTTTGATACCGTCTCCGAAGACACCGTCTCCGGACACTGCTTTTCTAGCTGCTCCTGATACTGCTCCTGATGCTGCTGCTAGTCCTAGTGTCCCTAGTACAGGTATTAGTTTTGGTAATACATTTCTGGCTTTAGTTGCAAATGCTGGTCCAAGAAAGCCGCCAGCGACAAAGTCGCGGACAACAAGGTCATTCGCCATCGCCATTATATGTGCAACAGACAGTCTAAGAACAAACGGTTTAGCTTTATTAAGTTTATTGATTTGTTGTAGTGTTAACATTAGTTTGATTGCTGTTTTATTATCACTAGTGCCTGGCGATATCTTTAAAGAAACAGAACGACGTTTAGCTACTGCTTTTGATAATATTTCAAAGTGCTTTGGAGTCAGGTATAATTTGTTTGTAGCATATTTCGTTGCCATTATACTTGTTTGGTAGACAATACTTGTTTGATAGACAATTTTGTTTTAAAATTGCACTGTCATTCTTCCTTTGGTTGCGTCAGTTGTTAAGAATCTGTCACTGACAATTAGCGCGTATACATTAAGCGGATTAGCTGGAACAGCACCAAGCGTCCAAGTAACTTCGATAGCAGCGGTTGATCCGATAGCTCGTTCCGAATGCTTTGATACGTCAAAATAAAAGATCGGGTAAAGAGTTCTTAATTCCTCAAGAGATATTTGACTTCCGCTATCCGCGTCTTGATATTTTTGCATCGCTTGCATCAGGTTATATACGGTCTAGTAACGTTTCTTTTTTCGTCATCGGCAAAGTTACATTCGATTGCTCGTTCAGGATACGGTTTCGAGTTGATTCTAGCAAAGATTTGACTGACGTCAGCGTTATCGAATACAGAGTTGTTTTCCTCTTGGTCATTACGTGGTTCTTGTTGTTGAAACACGACAAACAAATATCTTGGTAATTGTTCACTAGGCGCAGTTGTAATACGCAATGTGTAATCAGTTGTGTTAGGAATTGCTGTTTGGTATATTTCGTTTTGCTGGAATTATATCTTTTTTGTGTACGCGGTAAGCATGACTCAAGTTCTACCGACTTGTTTATCGAAGGAACATCTCGTGGCATCCGCTGTGCGAGTCTGGAAATTAAAAACTGTCCTTCAGCTATTCTATCAGCATGCCTTATACAATCGTTTTGTTCTGCGTGATCAAGAACATGTGTATGTTTTAGTCCACGAAAAACTTTGTTGTGATCACAACAGAAACCGAAATATTGTGCTTAACGGAAGCAACATTGTTATTTGGCGAGCTTCTGCAGCAAATTCTTTTCGTTTGGCATAACCTTCGTTATAGTGTTGTTATCGTATGCTTCTAATAGCTAATCTTATTGCGTCTCCAATATCACCAGCATTTCCCAGCGGGATTGACGATTAGATTATTGTTATCTGCACCAGCTCCACCAGCACCAGTACGAAATTCGTTTGACATTGTTTCTCCTGTGCTAGTATCTTTGAACCACATCATGTTTATGGCCACCGATCTCTAATACTCAACGCTGAACGAGACAATGTTTAAAATTGTGCTTGCTACAGGCAAGTGTATTGAAATATCTTCCACGGTTTGATTAACCAACTGGTATAGTGCTTCTTGAGATCTTTTGTCCGACTGCGGTGCCGGCTGCAGATGCAGCACCTGTCGCAAAACCTTTTGATGCGTCAATTGCAATAGGTGCTGCTTTATGTGCTATTCCAGGTATATTCTCGACGATCTTTGAAAATATATTTCCAAAATATCAACCCAAACTTTTTATTCGGTAAATATTTTTTTGGCTTCATTGTTTTTATATCTGATAGGTTTACAAAATTTGTCTAACCAACCTACTTGAACACTGCGCCTACGCGGTGTGTAGGTGTAAGTAATAGGTAACAATTTAATTGTTAAGATCGAGCTGCCGCCCAGATTGATCTGTCAGTTGCATTGCAATGCTTGCTATCTGTGTTTCGAAGTTAACAGGATAATATCTTATTTGTCGCGCATTAACTTGCTTTAACGATCCTGGTAGATCGTGTGGAGAAAAGCTATAGATCGTTTGCCCTTGGCTACCCTTGGCTGAGTAAGATCATGATGCAATAGAGCAATTGATTAAAATTGTGTGTTATGTTAACTGGGACGTCTGCATCGTAGGATGCAGTTTGTTCTGCAACTGACCCGTATCGTTGATTTTTATAGCCTAATAATTTCGAAATAATAGTTGCTGTTGAAAAATCGATTAACAGATTGTTTTTAAACGTGATCATTGCACGTAACGGATTATATTTTGGAGTCAACTCAAAATTATCTGCGACTCCTCCATTTTCTGTTATTAGTTCCTTGATCGTTTTATTAAGGTCTGTGACTTTATAAACGCCTTGCGGTATTTTAATCGATGTCCAAGCGCCTGGATTAAACCTAAAATCATCGTTAATGCCCGTTTTTACGTTAGCCATTGAATGCCATGCTGTAGTAGAAATTAATCTGATTTCATATTGTCGATCGGGGTCAAGTTGTATTGGCGGATTATAATTCACAGAAAAGTTTGCACTGTCGTTTGTCGTTTGTGAAGAATCACGCAGTTATTGATATCATTGTTTATCTTGGTAATATAAAATTCATGCAAGATTTAAGATCGCCTGACTAAACTAAGTTATTGTGTAAAATTTCATAATCGGAGGATGTTCGTAATTCATTTTATCGAAGGTGATTTAGTATATCAATTATATCGTTGTCGATTTCCGTACTGACATTTACTGCTTCTTTTGATGACATCAGTAACATCAGTCGGTCAACCATTTCCACGGTTGATTTAAAAATTATAACGCCATAGCCACGTTTTATCCTCTACTCGCTCTTCCTCAATATTGTTTGCTAACGTACTTAATTTATGTCTATTTTTTTAAAAACCTTCTTTATCAGCCAATATATTGTTAATAACTTTAAGGTAAAGCCCGGCAATAATACCACATCGATTATTGATAACCAAACTATTAATCCTATCTTGATTTCTTGGATCTAAAATTTCCTCAGCATCATCTGCATTCTCAGTTCGTATTTTTTCCAAACGATTTTTTTAGTTGATTAATATCTTCTGTTGAAGGATTTCTGATGTCAGAAACATTTTTCCGGTAAAATTGTTCATTTCAAACATGTCGTACTCATAATGTTTTATTTTGTCATATAATCTACTAAGCCAAGCATATATTATTCTCCCGCGTTCAATTTTTTCTTCTTTCTCTATTCGTTCCTTTCTTTCTTCTTCAAGTTTTTCAAGTTATTTTTTGGCATGGTTCAGCTTGTTCCACAATTCTTTAAGAGTAGTTTCTATTTCCTCTTTCTGTTTAACTCCAAGTAAACCTAACACACCTTTCTTTTGTAATTTCTTTAGCTCGTCGGTGGATAGTGGTGTAGTATCTGGTTGTTTTCCCAATACGGCCTCGGTTACTGGCTTAAAAAAATTTGGCAGCTTCTTCTGCCAAGCAAGTTGTCCTTGACGTTCTTCCTGTACTTTCGTTTTAAACGCAGCTCTTGTCGAAGCAAATTTCTTTAGTAAATAAATTTTTTGTTTGTCCTTTTTTATTCGATACGTTCCACAAAATTTAGTCTTACAGTCGGTGACTCACACAAGATAGTTGGATATACAACAACGAAACATCTTTGCTGGATCACACGCTAATTTATCAAGCAAGAAAAAGTTAAATTTTTCTTTAGTTGCTTGCTGACACAGATCAATAAACTTATCTTTGATTACATCACTGCATTGCTCGTTTGCAATATTCCTTACATCAACATTGTTTAGTCCATGAAACAGTATAAAACATCCTGTATTTCGCTGAATAGATCTGTCAACGTTATAAAACCCCTGCGCAAGATAAACCGAATTTCACGTTTTGTTACGCGACAATGAAAAATTATATCGCATTTTGTTCATCTCAACGTTGTGTAGCGTAATATCATCAAATACAATTATTTTATATCCTGACGTATCAAGTTCGCTTACAGGAATCAGATCTTCCGGTTGCTTGATAAAAAATATGTCTTCCCCTGCACCAAGCTCATCCCGAAGTTCATCGTTGTAATCGCTTAATAGCTCATATTTGTCCTGTTGTGGATTACTTATGTAGATCAGAAAAAGATTTAGTGAAGATTTGTTTTACCAGATCCTGTAAGACAAACAATAACATAATGACAATCTGGCAATTCGTTGTGATGTTTATGCAACACAAATCGTTCGGTATTAAAATTTAGTATTGCCATTATTATATCTTTGGTAAGACAAATTTTGTCAGGCAATAAAAAATAAACATGAGTTATTACACAAAATTCGGAACAACATAACCGGGTCGGTTTCTGCCGACACAGCTGTAACAATAAACGGCAAAGTTGATCTATCAGCGTTTGTTAAAAAACCCGGCGATACAATGACAGCAAACTTGTTTATATCAAATCAACAAGTGATCGATCTTGAAACATATCTACCAGTAAATGTGAATAACACACAAGCGGTAAGTTATGCTCAGCTTAAAGTTGTATATGACAGCAAGCTTGATAAAACCGGCGGAATAGTAACTGGAAACATTGATGTGTCAAGTAAAAAGGTTATTGAGTTGGAAACTGCATGTCCGCTAGCAAATTTGGTTCAAAGTCAAGCAGTACGTGATCTGCAGTTGAAATACGAAGATAACAACAAGCTTGATACGACAGGCGGTATTGTGACTGGAAACATTGATATGTCTGGTATAAAGATTATTGGACTAGAAGAAAATTTTCCATTAGCTTTGCCAAATACAAGTCAAGCAGCAAGTTACAATCAAGTAAAATCTGTCTATGATGCCGCGGAAAAGAAAACCGGAGATATAATGACCGACTATTTAACTTTGTCAAACAACGCAAAAGTAACTGGACTTTCAATAAATTCACTACCGGCTGATGACAAAGACTCAGTAAATTACACTCTGTTAAAAGGCGCACTTACTCCATATTTGAAACTAGCTGTCGAATCAATGACAGGTTCGATTGATATGGGCGGTAAGTTGATATACAATACGCAACTTGACAACGCAACTCTTGCCAACTATGATTGGCTGGCAAATGTTAAATTTATCAAAAGTAATTTCGTTAAACTAAATGGCGATACAATGTCTTTAACGATAGAAAAGGGGGCTAACAAAATAACAACATATTATATTCCAGTTAATCCTACTGATCTAAATTACAAAGCTTACGTCGACTCTTGTTTCCAGCGCCAACGGTGCCGGTGGCATCAAACGAACAAAAAACAAAAACAATGTTGGATATATTCCAACGCTTTTTAAGGCATCTGATAACATAGTTGGGTTTGACGTAAGGGCATCAATACATCACCCTGGAAATTACTCATCACGCTTTCTTTTTCAGTTCTGTCGTTGACAGCCAAGAAAGGACTACCAATGGAGAAACAGCAAACTTTTGGTTGTAAGTTAAATGTCCTGTTTCAGTATGTATTTGGCAATTTCATTTGCGACGTCAATTAAATTCTAGTGTTGGTCGAATTTTTAGCTGGCGGTTAGAAGGATGAAACGATGATACAACCTGGACATCGTTGTATATTACACCAAACACGTACATTTTAACAACTCAGTATTTTCAAATTGCAGCAGCAAATATTGTTAACAAATACTCGTTTCCGCTGCAGAAATTCCGTTTCTTGATCTGACCTTGTTTCAGTTATATACGCTGATGTTGTAGAATAATGTCAGACCCAGCAATTATAACCGTTGCAACTTTGACACAATAAGTAGGTACTGTCAGAATGATGATTGCCTTGCAGGAGAAAAGGAAGTTGAAATCATGCTAAAAATATTGCTTGAGATTGACGTAGAAAATATAGATTTGATAATTAAATCAGATTTAGTAAAAGCACGAGCATATGGAAAAAGAAAGCAGGAAGAAAAATGAGTAAATGACAGTTATGGTAGTCTTACAAACTAGCAGAAGATAAAAAAGAAAACAAAAATTTGAGCAATAGTTTTCAAAACGAGAAATTTTTAAGCATCTTGGTAACAAACAAACAAACCCTACTAAAATTGTTAATATATCAACAGATGCGGAGTTAATGATCGAATCTTACCTGAACGCAATTTTACCAATGATACGTGAAAATCTGAATTTGATCCGATTGTTGTTAAAAAATGTCTACCGATAATCGAAAACAAAAACGCAGAAGTTAATAATTATAATGAAGTTGAGCGAGAAGAGTTTTTAAAGAAATCGAATCAATAAGGTTGAAAGAAAATATTGATTCTTACTACAATATTAGTGAAGAAGATGATGTTCCACTTCCATTGCTCCAACGCTCTAGACAATTGTCAATACAAAATTATTACACTGAAGTTGAGAAAATATTCACGTAACCATATGAAAAATTATTGATAATGATAGGTTTTTATGTTGGTATTTTCCCTTTTAAACAAGTCTATCTCCGACATATAATGCTAAAAATTTTCGTAGTCACATACGCAATTATCAGACAACATCTTGTTCTTGAAAATTTTACTTTGGATCAAATCCAGCTTGGTACTCGGGTTTATCGATGAAACAGAAAGAGAATACGGCAATTTGGTAAATGAAACAGATTTGTATGAGCGTGAAGTAGGAAACGTGTTTGATTCCTACAGTTGCTTAAAGAAAAATGAAGTATTAACCGATACGAAATATGAAGATACTTTGTCGGATGTCTATGACAAGTACGGACGTTTTCTAGCTATTTCCTCAATGATAATTTCCTTGACTTTCTTGATTTAATTGTTGGCACTAGGACTTTTACTATTGTGTAACAAATTGTAAAAACATAATGACAATGAAAATACAGGTCATCGATCTGAATCATGTTTCAGGGGAGATTCCAAAATCAGATGTTGACGCACTAATGCAGTATTACAAGTTTTATCATAAAAACCTTGGTGTCTAAAACAATGTTACAAATACTATAGCAGAATACTTCAGGTAATATCATATTTACCACTGCTAATGACCGGCTCTGGTATAATTTCAAGTGGAGCATCATTAAACCCGTTTTGTTGATAATATCTGGCGCTGGTGTTTCTCTTGCAAAAAAATGAGCCTCGACTTGAGACAAACAGTGCTTGTAAAACAGCAAGCGTAACGTACAAAAAATTA
The DNA here is from genome assembly GCA_016617855.1 of Megalonaias nervosa. Lineage (NCBI taxonomy): Eukaryota > Metazoa > Mollusca > Bivalvia > Unionida > Unionidae > Megalonaias > Megalonaias nervosa. The sequence goes on from JAECUM010013779.1 coordinate 14,532, forward strand.
CTTGATCAGATATAATCTTATCGGCAAGGTGTAAAATGCGGTATGGACGATTTAATACATGAGTTTTGTATTATTGACAGTATGCTAACAGATATTCTCCCGATGAGAGTTAGCAAGTATGAAAAAAAATTATCAAAAAAGTATGATGATGAGCCAGACAAATAAAATTTTGTCTAAACTTTAGAAATAAATTTTGTCTAAACTTCAGAAATATCAATGTCAAAAAGAGCGTCAGTCATGTTGTCGATGAATAACATTGGGTCAGTTGTCCAGCCTCTTATTCTTTCATCATCTTCTTCAGCAAACAGCCATATCAAGCCATGTTTATTTTACAAGTGATAATTAACTTTTTTAATACAATCGCTTATTCTACCAGGGCTTTTGCCAGTATATCTTGCAGCTGAATTGATTGAATAAAATCTTTTAAAAAAATCTATTTGTCAGATTAACTCCAACACTTTTTATTGGCGGGCTATAAAATTCCATTTCCTATTGTATGTTCTATTGTTTTATATAATTTGTCCAAACTTTACAAATAATCTGACAAATAAACTTTTGTCTAAACTTTAGAAAAATAAATTTCCAAACTTTCGAAAACAGTAGGCCTTTGGGGGTTATCTGAAAGCTAAAATCGCACTTCTATGGAGGGGTGTTTTTTGGTCATGGGATAGAAATTGGATAGAGCAGTTAGAAAGTCGAAATCGTACTTGTTTGGTTTCTTTTTTAATGTTCCGGAGCTAGAAACCTCTGTTTTGATAATACTGTCGCAACCACCCTTACATTCCTTAACAAAATAGTAACACGCATTGACAAGATTGTTAACGTAGATACATTCTGTTAATTAAGTCTGGCAATATAGTGACCATAGAACAACGGTTTGATACTACTGTCAATTTTTAAAACATAAACATTCTTTCTATAGTCAATAGCTCAGAACTGAACGAAAAACATTCTTCTTCAAATATGGACAAACAAACAAACTCACAAACCTTTATTTGGAAGTTCAAATTTTTAAAAAATACTTTTCCTGTACTATCTTATAAATTTCGCTCAGTGGTAACTTTGTGATCTTAGGTTCCCAATAAGTGCCTGCTTAATGTTTTAACAATGAATATACTATATTTATTTTGATTTGTCTTGAGTAAATAGACGATGAATACTAGTAGCGCACGTAACATGGAAATTATCCTTCGACAATGGTTAACAGAAGGTTTGCTCTCCAACAACAATCATTTATTAACTCGCACCAACTTGGCCAAGCAGTCAAAAGCGCAATAGGAACCTGCGAAAGGGTGAGGGGATACAAAGCAGACACAACACAAGCATTGCAGTAATAACAGACAACTGTAGTAGGGGGTAAACAGTGACTGTAGAAACGATGCTATCGGTGGTTTGTTACCAAAGAAGCAACTACAATAAGCAGCCATAACAGTAACTGCAACAATGCAACAATATAACAATAACGGCAATGATATAGAAGTCGCGGACTATTACAACACCAATGAAAAGGAGCAATTCAAAACCTGATATTACTGTTGCTGCTGCTACTACTACCGGTAATAATGTTACTATTACTACTAGCAAACGAAGAAACAAGAAATAGTAAATTGCTCTTCATATATAAGATATATATTAAAACATAAAAATGTAAAAGAAAGGTCTTTGGATAGGAATTGAATTCTTGACGATAGATAGATAGATAGATAGATAGATAGATAGATAGATAGATAGATACGGCTAGGATATATATGCTACCAATCAAAGACGACGAAGAAATAACATTGCAATTGACATAAGATGATACACCTGGCATTTAAATGAATTGTAATTAACCCATACTCAATGAATTGTGTTCAGTTCTGGTTTTGGTTGAAATGCAGGGGCCTTATAATCAGAGGTTTGAATAAACAAACATTAGCTGATGTGTGTATATGTTTTGTCGGAAATCCTCTCTGAGCAGTTTGACGAACCCATCAACCACAATCACATGGACAGGGAAATTGAACATGACTTATCGCAACCAAATTTGGAAAACCTGAAGCCCCTCCTCCCGCAAGCAATTCGCTATTTTATTTAGAATCAAAGATTTTGTACCGCAACAAAACACAATGTTGAGCAAGCTAAAATGCAATGCATTTACAGTATTAATTAAAGATATGAAACGGCTTATTGAATTACTGTTGGATAATTTTGATCATACCGTTTTACCTGTTTCACTTTATATGTGCGAGATGTGGCGGTTTGAAACTATCAAAGTCGTTGAACATTTCCGTAGAAAATATTTAAGTAATATTATAATATTTCTGTTGTAAGCTTTTAGATGTTTTGATGAAAGCTCGAGTGATAGTTTTATGATTTCAAATATTAGCGTCACAAAGACTAAGTTTTATTGGTGTGGTTACTCTCAGATTGACATCATTTGAGTTACCCCCTTGTGACAAAAGTTAAAGTATTTTATGTGTTCATGTTTTTTTCATATGTGTGTGTTTCTTGTATTAATTTTATTAAATTTCGTTTTTACTAAATTTTGAGTAAGGGTTTGTACTCCATTCAAATCTTTTATTTTTTCTAATATATCAAATTTCTATAGTTGTTATTTAATTCATAATCATAGTTTCCTTAAAGTCTAAAGTTTAATAAATACAAGCTAAATTAAATTAATTCATATTTAATTTCTATTAAGTATAGTTTAACAGTTTTAATAAACAGATATCTATTATATTGTTTCTGCTTTGCGCATAGGTTGTTTGAGATCTTAATTAGGCACGAGCAGCATTCACACTACACTTTCGCGATCACGTGAACACTGGCTCAGGTGCCACGAGTTTCTTATCTAATACATGAATGACAATTTTGATCGCAAATATAATACTAAGTGGCTATAGTTAGGTTACTAATAATTTAATAATTTAATAATAATTTATTAAAGTAATACATAAATAATTGTTTAGCTTAGTCAATTTAATCGTAATCAGTAACTTTGAAAATTTAGCTATAATATTTATTGGTAAACTTAAATTAATAATATTAAACTGTGTAATAAGTGTTCTTCGCATTCGTTTTAGTTGTTCAAACATTTCTTACGTAATATGAATCATAAGTCCGTTTTCCATTGCGTTAAGTCATCTTTTAATCCATACAGTATGGCGAGTGTCCTTTCTCCCTGGTCACAGGAAGGAGTCTCAGTATCGCAATTTTGTCGATCTGTCCTTTCGCTCTGCTCAACAGGAAGGAGTCTCATCATCGCATATTGTATTCCATTTCTTTTGTATTTCATTAATTTCTTTTAATATTCTTGCTCCATGGCCTTAATTCAAAGTCCGTTTCGTTTCCGTTCGTTTGAGTCTGTAATTCTTCCTCTGTTTATCTGACATTTTGGAACTTGGGGGCTCCTGTACTGAGTAAACTGCTCACGGACAAGACGTTATCCCCACTTCTGTATAAAACACCTTTGCCTGAGACCAAGGATGATTTAAGCACCTATATATGCATAAAATATATCAAGAATAATTTGGTATTTGTATGATCTCTAAATAAGCTTAATAATGAATTCAAAAACAATCATCAAAGAACAAAACGCATGATTACAGAAATTCTAAAAATCTTTATATTTAGAAGTCGTGTGTCTATCTAACTTTGTTTTCGTACTGGAAATTATAACATAGTCTTAAATAGGATCTAAACTTTGACATATATGTACTGGGAATGCATATCTGCCACGGTAAAATTTATTGCATTTATTACATGGTTTCCATTGAAAGGAAAAATATCACTTAGGGAAAGAGAGTCATGTAGACGAGTGCCATTATTTATGTATTAGTCCTCTTCCTTGAGATGAAAATATAAATTTTCTGAAACCTTTCAACTACTGTAGAGCTAATATGGTAAAAGCGTTATATGCATACATTCTCTTAATTACTTTTGGGCGTATAGTGAAAGTTACTGACGGAGGAGATCAACGATTTGCTACCATTTTCAACATTTTGTTTAAATGAATATTCTTTCGATACTAAAAGGCTTAAAAAGTCTTCCTCAAACAGACAACAAAGTTTTGCCAGGACGTTTATATTTTAAATATGTTTCTTTTACTATCTTCTTATAAAATACACTCAGAGATAACTGTATAACCTTAACTTCCCAACATTCAGCACACTATGTTTATTTTGAGTTTGCTTGAGTAAATACTATACGACCTATACTTGTGACGCAGGTGACCTTCAATATTACACCTTCGACAATGGATGACAGCGATTGTTCTCCATCAATAAACATATTTTAAACTCATAACAATACTCAAGCAGACCAATGTACAATATAAACCTGTAATAGGACAAGGGAATACAAAGGGTACACCACGAACTCGGTTCACTACCTCTATCATATGACCACAATACATGTAGGTTGGGTTCGAGACATAAGTCTTGATACAATAGTTGTTTTGTATGTTAGAGAGAGCAAACTCATTTCGTACGATAAAGGAAGGTAAAAGTAATGAATCGACAAATCGTCGTAGCAATAACAGACAACTGTACGTATTAGGGGAAACAGTGTCTATGGATAGGGTCGGGTAGAAGTAAAAATACTACAACTGGAGTTTTGCTGCTACGAAAGCAGATATAATGAGCAGCAACAACACTTTATGCATCAATCAATATATCTATCTATGCTCGGTATGTCTCTCTCTCTCTCTCTCTCTCTCTCTCTCTCTCTCTCTCTCTCTCTCTCTCTCTCTATATATATATATATATATATATATATATATATATATATATATATATAAAGAAAATGAAACAATCGCGTACTTATTTATCTCGCAAAACTAAATCAAAGTTATAGAGAATGAGAGAGATAAATAGATAGACAGAGATACGGAAGGATGGACGGACAGATTGACGGACAGATGGATGGACAATCAGAGAGATGGATGGATAGATAGATGGATAGATGAATAAATCGATAGCTAGATGGATGGATAGACAGATGAATGGATGAACAGATAGACAGATGGATGGATAGTTTGATAGGCAGATAGACCGATGGATATATAGATAAAGGGATGGATAGAGAAAGACAGACAGTCTCCGAACGTTCGGCTAATTCGCCTTCATCAGTGGATTATTAATACTAACACTATGGTATTTATTAGTTTTTCTGGATTGTCACTGCACCATTGACCTATAGCAGACGAAAATGAAATTTTTAGTAATTGTGTGGGTGGGTGGGTGAGGGTAAGTTCACCTTTGACGCCGCTGCCATATTAGATTCATTCTTGAAAGAATTATACAGTGAACATAATGGTTAGGAAATCAGATTTCCTTTAATAGGACAGATAGACAGATAGACAAACAGACAGGCTGATATATAGTTAAATAGAGAGACAGAAACAGATAGATGGATATATAGATAGATATATAGATAGATCAGCGTTGACGCCATATTAGATTCATTTTTCAAACAATTATTAAGTGAACATAGTTGTTAGGGAAGCAGATTTCCTTTGAAACGGGAGACGAAGAAGATTACAAGTCTTGGTTGAATATAGTAAAATTCTCAGATGATGAAGAAATGGCATCGCAATTTATAGGCGATGATATATCCGGCATAGCTTTGAATGCACGTGACCCATAATTGACGAAGTGTGATCAGTTGCGAGTTTTGTTGAAATGCACGGGATCTACTAGCAAGATATAAATAAGTAATACTTAGTTTTACCATTGTATAATTGGAAACAAATCTTTATATAGCTTGAAATGGGTTTCATAGTTATTGCAAAGGTGGAATTGGGGAAACTCACTTGCGGAACCAACGTATGGTTTCAGCCTATGTTTTAACTGATCCGAACCAATGACCCTTGTTTATGCTGATATCATTTGTTTAAGTAAATATTCTCGGCATGGGCTGTGAAAACTGTGCATTCAATTAGAAACCTTGCGCCGTTTTAATCATACAGTAAGAATGGCTGAACATTTTATGAGTGTTGTTAATAATTTCAGAACACTTTGAGTTCTTTTTTGCAGCTTTTGTAAAAATATATCACTGACTTTTTTAGGAGGTGGTGGTTCTCTTTTCGTGCCAATATGAACTGAAAACACTAAAATATTTCATCACCCGAGTAAATCGCAGGAAACATTATCCCCACCCACCCCACCCCCTCCATTTTTCAGGTTTCCAGCTTTCTTTTGAAGGATTAGTAATAACGTCATGCGACATTTGCATCGCTTTAAGTAATGTACTTTAAACTTTGCTTTGGGGACTGATTGATTTTTCTTCTCATAAGCTACACGATATAAGAGCGGAGTACTTTCAATGGGCCTTTTCAATAATATTGGGTAGTCTTGTACGATAAACCTTCTCCGTATGTTCCCACTATCACAGCAAAACCAGCACAAAACCCCAACCCCCCAAAATTAAAGAGACAGAAAGAATAATAAAAACGAGTCTAAAATTATTCAAGGACAGAATATTTTTCTGTTGATCCTATAAGAAGTCTACAATTTCAAAGTCATAGGCTTGAAAAAAAGGAACACTATGTATTATTTATTATCTTGCCAGTGATAATTTTCATTTCGAATATGGAGATGCGTTAGTTCTTTATAAACTTATAAGAAAATTAAATCTGAGGATATTTTATACATTTTCTTACTTTACAGTAGTTGATTTACTTCACTTCATTAAGTGCCATTCTGTGCCAGCGTTATTGTATGATAAACCACAATCTATTTTCTTGCAGAATAAGTTGACGAACGTATCGGAAACTTTGTGTATATGGTGACAAGCACAATTTATCGTGTGTGTACCATTAGAGCCACTTTATATAGAGTTCTGTTATAGGAAATAATTTTGGCATATTTTTCATTGTGAGAAATATTTATGTAGGTATGCCTAACCTACCGTCAACACAACGAATGCGCAACGGGAAACTGCGAAAGGGTGAGGGGATATAAAGGGTCACAGCAACTAAGTTAACAACCTTATCAAATGACTACAATAAATGAAGGATGGTTTCGAGTCAGCCATCAAGGACGTGACACAATATCTGTTTGTCATGCCGGAGCGAGCAAACTCCTTTCGTACGATAAAGAAAGTTAAAGAAAGCATTGAATCATGAAATCATTGTACAATTGTATGTAGTAGGGGGTAAACGGTGTCTGACTAAACGGTACTGTAGAAGTTTCAAAACAACTATTGGTGTTTTGCTGCCACAGAAGCAGCAACAACGAGCAGTAATAATGGTAGCGGCAGTAAGAGAATAATAACGGCTATGATGTTGAAGTCGCTGACGATGAAAATAAAAAATAGAGAATCAAAACCTACTAGTACTGCTGCTGCTACATGTGGCAACAATAAATAGTGAATTGCTCTTCATATACAGGATATATATTAAAACTTAAAATAGATGCGACAGAAAGGTCTTTGAGTAGGTATTGAATTTTTGACAAGATAGATAGATAGATAGATAGATAGATAGATAGATAGATAGATAGATAGATATAGATCGATAATCTGTAGCGGCTCGGCTAATGTGACTTCATCAGTATATTAAGAATATAAACATTATAAACATGTGTCATATGTTACTATCGCTTTACCTCAAAATTTCAATGCACCATTAGGAAAACAGAATTTAATTGTGGTAAAATGGTTGCGGAGTGGGTACGTTTACTTTCGATGTCGACGCCATATTGGATTCATTTTTTAAAAAAATTCTTCAGCAAATATAGCGGTTAGGGGACCCGATTTTCATGGAAATGTGCGATGATGAACAATATAAGGTTAGAATAACTGTGGGGCACTTTTATGGAACAATTAGGAATAAATGATCAAATGCGATCTGAGACTTTCAGAATAGCAAGCGTTGACAAGATTGTTAATGTGCATTCCGTCTCATAATTAGGTATGTTCCTATAGTTAAACGTACTGACGAAAGTAACAACGATTTGATATCCTTTTCAAAATTTTGTTTAAATAAATATTCTTTCGATACTAAAATTCTCAAAACTATAAAAAAATAATTCATCTTCAATCACAAAACAAAGATTTGCCATGAAGTTTATATTATATTATTTTAAAAATTGTCTTCTACTATCTTATAAATTGCACTTAGAAATAACCCTAAGACCTTAATTTCCCAATAAGTGCATAATTAACTTTGTACATTCAACACAAAATATTTATGTTGATTTTGCTTGAGTAAATAGAATACATATGCTAGTGATGCACGTGACAATAACCATTACATCTTTCACAATGGATAACGGAGAGATTGTTCTCCAACGATGACCATATATTAAACTCATAACAACTTCTTATAATAATCAAGCAGACTAAAGTAGAATAGAAACCTGTAAAGGGAAGACGGAATACAAAGGGGACACATGAAATTCAGTTAACTACCTTCATCAAATAATCGCAACAATTGTAGGTAGGTTACGAGAGAGAGAGAGAGAGAGAGAGAGAGAGAGAGAGAGAGAGAGAGAGATGGGGGTGGAGAAAGACGTCAAGGACTTGATACAATAGTTGTTTTGTTCGCTGGAGGGAGCAAACTCATTTTGTACGACACAGGAAATTCAAAGCAATGAATCATCAAATCGTCTTTGCAATCGCAGTATATAAACTAAACATAGAAGATATACGTATTGTTTAATTTATGTAATATATATATATATATATATATATATATATATATATATATATATATATATATATGTGTGTGTGTGTGTGTGTGTGTGTGTGTGTGTGTGTGTGTGTGTAATTACATAAATGCAATAATTTTTACTTAGTTATCTTGCAAAAAAGATTTTAAAATCTCCAGTTAAACAGTTATTCAAAAATTCAAAATAGATTCTACAGGAAGGCCATGGTGTATGTATTTACTCTCTCTCTCTCTCTCTCTCTCTCTCTCTCTCTCTCTCTCTCTCTGTTGACAGAAATAGACAGACAGAAAGATATTTAGACAGGCAGTTGTATGGATAGATGGATGGATGAAGAGACAGCTAGATGGATTGATGGATAGTCAAATAAATGGATGGACAGATAGACAGAAAGACAAACAGATAGACTGATATATAGATAAATAGATAGACAGAGATAGATAGATAGATAGATAGATAGATAGATAGATAGATAGACAGATAGATGGAATTTTTGTAATTGCGTGGGTGGGTGGGTGACGGAAAGTTCAACTTTGACGCCGATGCCATATTAGATTCATTTTTAAAACAATCATACAATGAACATAGTGGTTAGGAAAGCAAATGTCCCTTAATGGGAGAGATAGACAAACAGACAAACAGACATGCTGATATGTAGTTAAATAGAGAGACAGACAGATAGATAGATAAATAGATAGATTGATAGATAGATCAACGTCGACACCATATTAGATTCATTTTTCAAACAATTATTAAGTGAACATAGTGGTTAGGGAAGCAGATTTCCACTGAAAGGGAAGACGATGAAGATTACAAGGCTCGGATAACTGTAGTAAAATTCTCCGATGAGAGAAAAGGGCTTGGTGAATTAAGGACGATGATATATCCGGCATAGGTTTGAATGCACGTGACCCATAAATAACAAAGTGTAATCAGTTGTGAGTTGTATTGAAATGCAGGGGATTTTCTACCTAGATTTAAACAACTAATAATTAGTTTTACCATTGTTTAATTGGAAACAAATTTTGTTATAGCTTAAAATAGATTTCATAGTTGTTGTAAAGGTAGCGTTGTGGAAATGCACATGGGGAACCAGTGTATGGTTTCAGCCTATATTTTATCTGACCCGAAATCAGAACCAATTACCTCCTGTAGATATTGATAACTTGTTTAAGTAAATATGTTCGGCATTGGCTGTGAAAACTGTACATACAAGTAGATCCTCGCTTCGTTTTAAGATTTTTTGCAAAACTATCCGAAGCACTTTTGGGGGGTTGAGGGTTCTCCTTTCGTGACAACATGAACTGCGGACACTAAACTATTTGATCAGCTGAGTGATTCGCAAGAAACGTTATCCCTACCCCCCTTTTCCAGGTTTCCCCCTTTTTTGTACGATTAATAATAATGTCATGTGACATCTGCATCAATTTAAATACTGTCGTGTGACATCTCCATCCATTTAAATCATGTACTTTAAATTAAGCGTTGAGGACTGATATTTTTGTCTTCTCATCAGCAACACGATATAAGAGTGGAGTATTTTCAACCGGCTTTCAATAACATTGGATAGTTTTACACGATAAACCTTCTCCGTGTTTCCCCACTTTCACAGCAAAAAGCCCCCAAAAAACAAAAGACAAGCAAACCCGCCCCCGCCTGAGAAAAAAGTAAAGAGACATTAATAATAAAAGCACGTCTAAAATTATTCAAAGACAGGCTATTTTTCTGTTGATTTTTGTGAATACATTCAAAGATGCTATGGATTGCATCCTTATGTTACACCAGGATTCAAGACTGTTAGAATTTATTCGGAACATTCTCTTTTTTTTTTTTTGACTTGAGACAAGACATTTATGATTATTTGGAATTTTTTTTCACAATATTGAACGTGCATTTTGATTATGCATTTTGCATAGTAGGGAAATAAACTGCTTGTTGATTCTACTTAAATTGAAAGATTAAGACAGATTATTTTTCTGTTGATTTTATAGGATGTCTACATCTTCAAATTTATTGAAATGTTAATACTATGATTTATTATCTTGTCAATTATAATCTTCATATCGAATATGGATTCGTGTAGGTTCTTTCTAAACTTAAGAGGAAATTAAATTGAATGATAATTTTATACATTCTCTTACTTTGCAAATATTGATTTCCTTCACTTCAGTATCTATCATTTTGTGCCCAGATTTAGTAGATGAAAAATAGTGATCTACTTTTTTGCAGAATAAATTTGCAATTGCGTTAGAAATTTTATTTACCTGTATGGTGATAAGAAAAAATGATCATGTGACCATCAGACTTTATACTGAATTCTGTCGTAGCAAAATCTTCGGCATATGTTTCATTGTGAGAAATATATATTTATGTATGCGCAGTCTATGTCCCTTTTTGTGGATTAATCAGTGATATGTGCTGTTTACTTTGAATGTGAATGTGTGGATCTCTATATTGTTATCTTTACTTACTTTAGCAAATTAGCCTGAATTGCTGACATCGTTCGGTAGGTATTTCAAGTTAGCGGTTCATTGTGTTAAGCTAGAGGTATCAGAAGGAAGAGAATAATTGAGGTCAAACGGGTATTGGCATAGTAGTATATGTAGTTGTAGTTGAGGTTTTTATTCCAAAGAGGGTTTTAGCTCAGAAAACCCCCACCCCCTCAAAAATAAATTTATTCTGACATTTTGTCACCACCTCAGAGACCCCCTCTCCCTCAAAAACCACCCTCCAACAAATTTGTATCTCAGAAAATGATGAAATTTTGAAACCCAAAGGGGACTCTAGACCAATAGATTTTTTCATATTAAACAAATGAAATATTATATATAATGTATCATTATAATCCAATCCGACATGTTGGGTTTGATCTGACAAACAAATTTTGTAAGAGATTTAATTCAATCAAATCAGCCTCAAGCTATACAGGTATAAAACCTAAAATAATAAGCGATTGTATTAAAAATGTTGGTTACCATATATCACCAAAATATGGGTCAGTATGGTTATTCGCGATTGAAAATGACGAACGAATAAGAGGTTGGGCAGATGATTTGATGAATTTATTGACAATATGGTTGATATTTTATTTGATAACGATAGTTCTAAAGCTTTAAAAAAATTAAACATCTACTACTGTTGTAACCCATATTTTATGATAATCTTTTTCATATCTGCTGACTCTCATTGGCAGAAAATCTGTTAACATACTGTCAATAATACGAAACTCACGTACACCTAGCAAATAAGATCGTATTTGATCAAGTAATATTTTGTAAGTTATTCTTGCTGTTTTACAAGAATTTTTTTTGTTTCAAGTTTAGGTTCAATTTTGTTTACAAGTGTTGAAAGAGAGACACCGACACCAGATATTATTAACAAAAACGGATTTAATAATGCTCCGCTTGAGATTATATCAGAGCTAGTCATTAACAATGGTAAATATGATATTACTCGAAGTATTCTACGGTAGTATTTATAACATTCTTTTACACACCAAAGGGTTTTGTGATAAAATTTATAATATTGTACTAGTGCGTCAAGATCTTGTTTTGAAATTTCTTCTGAAATGTGATTGAAATCGATGATATGTTTTTTCATTATACAATGATTTACACAAAAACAAAAGTTCTGACACCAGCAGTTGAATCAAGAAAATCACGAAATTTATTATGATTAGGATCAGCTATAAAAATTCTGTATTTGTCATAAACATCTGACGAAGTGTCCTTATATCGTTCATCTGTTTGTACATATTGTTTCTTTAACCAAGCGTATGAATCAAAACTTTTTCCTACTTCAACCGCATACAAATCTGTTTGATTCACCAAATTAATGTAATCGATTTCTGTTTCATCAATATACGCTAAAACTAAGCTCAACTGATCTAACGTGAAATTTTTGAGAACAAGATGTTGTCTGATAATTGCATATGCGACTACGAAAATTTGCTAACATTAATTTTTTAAGCTTATCTAGTTCAATTGTAAGAAGACCAACAGCAGAAGCTACTTTTAATATTAATTTTCAATATGGTTTTGTGAATATTGTTTTAATTTCGTTGTAATAATTTCGTAGTGACAATTGTCTAGAGTACTGTAATGATGGGAATGGAATATCGTCTTCTTCATTTATATCATCATAAGAATCCGACTTTACTTCCAACTTTGTTTGATCGACTACTTCAAGAAACTTTTCTCGCTTATCATCACTAAAATTACTAATTTCATCGTCTAAAGTTTTGATTATCTTTAGAGACTTGTTAACAATAATCGGATCAAATTCTGGGTCTTTTTTACGTATCATTGGCAAAATTTGCGTACACTTTAATAATTAACTCTGCGTCTGACGTCATAGTAACGATTTTAACCAAGGTTTCTTTGTCATTGTAGTACATACCGAGATGTTTAAAAATATGTCGTTTTGAAAAACTATCATATACATTTTTGTTTCTTTTTATTCTTATTTTCTTAGTTTCCGCTAGTTTGTCAAGACGAGTATGATTTTCGTTTATTCGTCTTTCTTCCAATGTTCTTCCACTATAAACTTGTGCTTTTATTAAGTCTGATTTTATTATCAAATCTATGTTATACCAATCAATCTCGAGTAATATTTTTTAAATATAATTTCAACTTGTTTTTGTTCTTCTAGACAATCATTAGGATGACAGTATCTGCTTATAATGTGAAAGTTTTCTATTGCTTTTCTCAGTTGTGGTCCTCGCATATGCATAACGCGAATAAAATTAGCAGAATTTCCTGGCAATGTTGAATTGTCTAATGATTCGATGCCAAGTTTTTTCAAACCTTGTAACATTTTTGCCATGTTATTAACAGCTCCAACATCTATTTTAGGGTTAAAAATATTATCATAAAATTCTTTCGCAACGGTTATAATTGATGGTTCTGACATTATTTTATAGTATTAGATTAAATTTGATCATCGAGTGTGTATATTTGAAACGCTGTCAGTCCTGGAAACGGACGTTCAGCAGCAATAACATAAACTCGAAAATGCAAGTACTTGTTAACAGTGTTTTCAGTCGGAATCGTAAAATATTGTGTTGTTGAAATGTAAGTGTCTGTTGTGCTATACAGCGTTGCCCAATTAATATCATCATTTGATCCTTCCAATCGCCAATTATAAATTCGACCAACGCTAGGATTTAATCGGCCTCGCAAATGAAATTGCCAAATAGCAACTGCAGTAGGACATTTGATTTTGATCCAAAAATTTTCAGTTTCTCCGTTGGTCGTCCACTCTTGTCTATCAGAGAAAGCGTAATAAGGATAATTTTCAGGATAAAACGATGATGCGCTTACCTCAAATCCAACTGCTGACTTAAACAATATTGGAATATACCCAACATTATTTTTGGTCCGTTTTACACTACTAAACAGACTGTCAACATACGCTTTATTTGTCAGATCGTTAGGGTTAACTGGAACGTAAGTCGTCATTATCTTGTTGGCTTTCATGTTTATATTCCCTGACATCGGTCCACCGGATTTCTTAAAATATAGCTTAAGTTCTTCTTTTAATTGAGCATAACTAACAATATCAGTGTTATCAGATGGTGAGGTTACAGGTAATCCAGTTATTTTTGAATTTAACATGGCCAGGTCACCTGTCATTGTATCACCGGCTTTGTTAAGCTTATTATCGTCAACAGATTTTAGTTGTGCATAACTTACAGCTTTTGTTTGATTTAAGTTTTCTGGCGGATATACAATCTCTAAATTTATACTTTTTTTTTCCTGACATGTTGATATTACCTGTAACTGTCCCACCTATTTTATCAAGTTTGTTATCATCAACATACTTCAACTGCAAATAACTTACCGCTTGAGTTTGATTTAAGTTTGATGGTGGATACCTGGTCTCCAAATGTATAAAAAAAAGTTTCCTGACATATCTAAGTTACCGCTTAAAATTCCACCAGATTTATCTAGTTTATTATTGTCGACTAATTTAAGTTGTGCATAACTAACAGCTTGTGTATTAATGACATTTATTGGTGGATAATCTGTTTCTAAATCTAGTACTCGTTGATTTGACATAAACAAGTTTCCCGTCATCGTGTCGCCGGATTTTTCAGGTAACCTGATAAATCAACCTTACCATCTGTTATTGTTGTACTTACAGCCGATGAATCTCCTACTGATGTTCCAAATTTTGTATAATAGCTCATTATTTATTTATCGTCTGACAATCTTTTTAGATAACATAAAATTGTATAACAATAATGGCAAAATCGTCGATATTAAACTTTGATACAGAGCGGTTGGTGAAACATAAACATGAAAACGAACTTCCAGATTGTCATTATCTTATTGTTGGAAGAACTGGATCTGGGAAAACAAACTTACTTATGAATTTACTTCTAGGAGATAATTTTAACTACGATCGCGTTTATATTTACACAATTAATCCACAACAGGATGAGTACGAGCTACTTAACAATTATAATGACAAACTTCGTGATCATCTTGAGGCTGATGAAGATTTTTTTACTATCAAACAATCAGAAGAACTTGTTCCAGTTAATCAACTTGATTCGTCCGAACACAGGATAGTTGTTTTTGATGATATTCCGCTAAACAACGAGGAAATGAATAAAATAAGATCATATTTTTCATTGTCACGTAATAAAAAATGTAATTCTATTTATCTCGCCCAAGGTTTTTATAATGTTGACAGATTTATTAGGCGAAATACTGGTTGTTTTATATTATTTCCAGGAATTGACAATGTTGACGTTAGAAATATCGCGAACGAACAGTGTGGTGATGTAACAAAAGATAAATTTACTGAATTATATCATAAAGCGACAGCAAATAAATATGACTTTTGTTTGTTTGATAAATTAACAAATGATACGAGTAAAATGTTTCGCTGTTGTATTGAAAAATATCTACAATAATTTTCATAGAAAATAGTATATAATTAATGCAAAGACAAGCAAAGTACAGAAAACATATAGAAAATCTAAAAAAAACTTGTTAAATCTAAAGCTGAACATAGGCAGAGGATCCAACAAGCACTACATGGAAAAGTGACTGCAACAGAAACAACAGCCGCCGCTCTCAAACCAGTTACTGAGGCTTTACTTGGAAAACAACCTGAAACTAAACCACTATCAGAAGAAGAAGTTAAAAAAATACAAGGAAAAGGTTTATTAGGATTAATCAAAGAACAACAAGAAGCGGCTGCTGGAAAAATTATTGAAAGATCTAAAGAAGAAAGAAAAAGATTAGCTGAGACACTTGTAGCACATATAGTTAATCCTGTTGCAAGACAAGCTGAACTAAATCATCTTATAAATAATCCACTAGCACTTGAACGAAGATTAGCAACTGCAACAGTAGTTGGACCGATTGAAAGAAGGTTAGAACAAAAAATGAAAAAATCAGAAGAAATGTTAGAAGATATTTTTGCTGAAGAAAGAGCTAAAAAAGAAGCATTGAGAAAAGAACATAGATTAGATATTCAAGACAAAGAAAGATTTGACTCTGCTTTAGAAAATATAAATGACAAAATAAGAGATTATGAGTATAAAAATTTTGATGAAAAATATGATTTTAAAGCTGTGAGAGTACGAGATGTTTTAAAAGATGATTACGAATTTGAAAAAAAATTAAAGAGCTAGAAAAAATAAAAGAAGAAAGTAAGATGCATCTTAACGATGTAAAACTAGAAAATGAATAATACAGCGGCAGTATTGACAGATATCGACGTTGGATTATTGCTGATCTTTATATCAAAGTTATTAGTAGAATAAAAGAAAACCGATACGAAAATGCTAACCATAGTTTGAGTACTAATGCAAAAAATCTAGATAAAACACGTATGAAGGCTGATACAGTTGTCCCAAAGGATATGGATCCTATTGAAAGACAAACTGAATTAAGTCGATTGGCTGATGATTATGTAGCACTTGATAGAAGGTTAGCTGAAAAAATTGGAAAAGGAGTTAGAATATTTTCATCAGTTACTGAAATGATTGGCAGATTATTGTTGTTGATATCATGAAAAGAAGCTGGAAATGTTGGTGCTGAAATTGACAATGAAAGTATTGACATACTTGATAATTTGAGATCGGAAAATTTATTAACATCTGACGAATACGAAACTTTACATCGCGACTTAATCGCGGCGATTTAATTTTATAAATTTGTGTAATGATTTAATATAACAATTTTATATATTAAAAAATGTCAGCAACATTATTACTAGACTCTAGCCAATCTGATAAAGATAGCGCAAATTTTGGTGTAAAGTATATTCCACCAATAGAACTAGATCGTGAAAAACAATATGAAATTGGACTAATTTCCTGTACGTGTTGGAATTCTATGGCTAATATAAAAACTGGAATTAACGATGAATTTACATTTACTGTTCCTGTTTTATATTTACGTAATCCTTCTATTTGGAAAACAGTCAAAATTCCACAAGGAGCCTACAACGTAACTGATTTAAATAAAATAATGAAGGAACTTATAAAAAAAATGAAAGTAAAGCTAATGATTTTGAGCTAACACCAAATTATAACAAAAGCTAGAATGACAATAAAGAAAGGTATGTTTATCGATTTTACTTCACCAAAAAGTATTGCGTCACTGATAGGATTTGAGTATGAACATTATATTTCTTTTAATCGTGATAATCCTGAAACATATGACGGTAAAAATCCAGTAAATATAACTGATGTAAACACAATACTGATAAATTGTTCTATCGCATCTGGATCTTGCTCAGGTAAAGGTAGTAAAGGACAAACAATATACAGTTTTTCACCAGACGTTCCACCAGGTTCTCTTATGCAAATTAGTCCACGTCAAGTTATTTATTATCCGTTAAACATTGAAAATCAAATAACAGAAGTAAATATGCAATTGACAGATCAGTCTGGACGACAACTGTATTTTAACAATGAAATTGTTACTTATTATTTACACTTACGCGAACAAAGTAAACATATTTTCTAAAATATTTGGTAATAAAATTATACAACCTCAGATATAATGAAACAGAAAAAAGTTTATGGAAGATAAATAGTAGGAGGATGTTTGGGAAATATATTTGCTAAAATTATAGAAAATGCTCCGGGAATAGCTCATAAAGTTGCATCAATAGCACTTGACGCATCAAAAGCTTTTGCAACTGGAGCTGCATCTGCAGCTGGAATTGCTGTGGGACAAAAAATAGCTGATAAAATAAAAGGACCGGCAATCAAACAAGCTATTTCAGAAATCGCACCAACAACAGAAACTCAACGCGCAATGATAACAACAACAACAAAAAAAAACTTTTATCACCGCGAGGAGAACAAATTATACAAAAATTAATATCTAAAGCAACAACGCCAATCACTACATGATCAGCAATAATTTTGTATAACCTAATAAATAAAAAAACGTGTGTAAAATATTATCTCGATTTAGCAGAAATTTATGACGAAGACGACACGGTAACAGAATTTGAATATACTGAATATCTCGATGAAAATTCTAACGAACCTAATAAGACTGGCGTCAGAACATTTAATACTAGGACGATGACGTATTTCTGCTTCCTCATAAAGCAATGTTAGAAGTTCGTGGTCAGATTATGACAGTAGCTGTTCCACCTGCCGCAATTGCAGCTAACGTAGAAGTAGCTCTTATAAATGATGGCTGGTGTTTGTTTAAAAGTGCTCGATATCAGCTGGCCAATCAAACTGTCGAAGATATTTCAAGTCACTTACAAGTTGCAAGTACAATCTTAAATATTATTTCGTTTTCCGATGATTACTCCAAACCAACTACAACCATTATGATGTGGTTTAAAGATACTGGAACTGCAGATGTGGGATCTATAGAATTTATTCCAAGGACAGCAGTTGTAGCTGGAACTGATGCTGCTGCAAGTGCCGTAAATGTGAGAAATTTTCTTATTGTTTATGCTGGTTCTCTTGGTATAGTCTCACCAGCTGCAGATGCTAATGCAGACGCTACAAGAGTCTCACTTACTGCAGCTTGTAATAATCTTAATATAACACCACCAGGAGCAGCAGCTGATGGAGCTGCAATGTTAGCTATAGTTAACGGAAATATAATAGGTTTTAAAAGTGCACGTTACAATGAAGGTTATTCTAAGAGAAGGGCACTTGCAGCAGAATGACGCCAAATTACAATGATGCTGCCGTTAAGTACAGTATTTGGCTTTTGTCGCGATTACAATAAGGTATATCGTGGAGTTAAACATACGCTTATTTTAGATCGATCATAACATAATGATTGTTTATTTCGATCCGGTGGAGTTGATGTACAATTTATCATAAGCAAACTTGCGCTGTGGATGCCACGAATAACACCGACAGTTTCGAAATCGCTCAAATTAGATGATATTCTTAAAACCCGCACAAAGAAGATTCATTTTCAGCAACATAAAATATATCAAACAGCAGTTCCAAATACCACCGACTACACATGGCGAGTCACAACGACGTCGACTGAACAAAACCCATGGCAAATATTTGTTGTATTTCATCAACAAGCGCGACGTGGTAACCAACAACAACATAATGCGATATTTGATAACGCTGATGTTAGACGAATATATCCTAGAATAAATTAAATGCAATACCCGGAGAGAGCGATAGAATGTAATTTTGCAGATGACGCTAATAAAAATATTACTCGACCTTACATGTGCCTGCTCGACGCATTGCAAAGATATCAAGATGTTGGAGACAGATCTCAGATATCAGTAGAGGAATTTCGTACACTTTATCCGATATTTTATTTTGATGTTAGTAAACAAAATGAAAGAGACGTAATTTCAACTGCTGATATTGAAATTACATGGACGCTCGGAGCAGTTCCAGCAGCGCAGTTGTACGTGTACGCGTTAGTGATCAGCGACAGAACTATTACGATTGATTTTGTTGGAGGTAAAATGTCAGTACAAGTTTAATCTGTAACTTTAATATAAGATGACAAAATATATTGTAAAAGAAATATATTTGACAGATGGTCAAGTTAAAAAATTAGCAGCTGCTGTTGCAAAGAAAAGACAAGTATCATTAAAGGTCAATCCTAACGCAGGTGTTTTAGGTACTTTAACAAAATTAATGTTAACCAAAAAACAAGTAAATAAATACGAGCGCAAAAAACCTTTTGTTTTAAATTTAAGTGCTGCACAAATAACTGCAATGTCAAAACAAGGTGGTTTCTTCGGTCCGGCAATATCTGTAACGGCCAGAACGTTAATACCTAAAATCTTGCCAGTGTTGGGTACATTAGGATTAGTAGCAGCGTCTGGAACAGTATCTGGCGCAACGCAAAAGGCAGTTGAAGGTCATTTAATAAAGAAAATTTTTGTCTAAAGATAAATATAATGTCTAGACGAAAAACAGCAAAAAGAAAGACAACGACGAAAAAAAAAAAAAGACACGTTCGAGGAGAAAAGATGGATTTATTCCAATAGCTCCATTACTAGCAGGATTGGCAGGAAGTCTATTGCCAAATCTGTTAGGAGTAGGACGAGGACTAATGTTGCCAGAAACAAAGAGATGAAGTCGGCCGCGTTAGGTAATTTTGATATACCTGACAAACTAAAAAAAGTAGGAAATTTCAGTGGAGTTTATTGTAAAGATGAACTTATAGCGTCTCCAGGTTCGTGTGTTATAAATATACAAGATTTCAATGACGGATCTGGTACACATTGGGTGGCTGTTTTTGATAACAATTATTTTGACTCGTTCGGAATTCCACCAAGTGACGCAATAAAAAAATATATGAGAAAAAAAAAAATAATAAATTATTCGTCTAATCAAATTCAACCAGTTGGAACTTCTGCTTGTGGATATTATTGCGTAATGTTCATTAAACAGATGACCGAAAATCCAGATTTTTTAAAGTTTATTTTGCAATTTGACAAACAACCTTCTCACGCTAATGATGAGATTGCATTAAATTTTATCTAAACTCACTGATATACAATGTCAACATATTGTCTTAAGTGTAAAACTAAAACAGAAAATAAAGATGAAAAAACAGAAAAAAACAAAAAATAATAGAATAATGCTGAAAAGTATTTGTGCAATCTGTGGAAAAAGAAAAAGTATGTTTTTGCCAAAAACAAAGTTGTCCGGAGCGGGTTATCCAGAAATTATTTTAGTAGATGATTAATAAATAGATGACATGAGAGTGCGATTGTTATAGAGATTTATGTCTTGAGCAAAATAAAATTGTTACATATTGTCAGAAATGCTACAACAAAGAAATAATTGGAACAGGTATAGATATACATAAATTAATTGGCAAATTGCTGAAACCAAAAGGCGGTTGGACATTGCCAGACCATAAATATACTGGACCTTATAATCCTCTTGATAAACAACTTGACGAAAATGATAATCCGCTGCCTGGACAAGAGCCTTACAATCAAGTTGACGCAATAGCAATGCACCATGATATCTGCTACAGAGACATTGAACGTCCAGACAACGAACAAAATAAGCATAGCTGCGATAAAAGTAATGTTAGACGAACTTCGTGATATGAAACCTGCAAATATACGAGAACGTGTTGACCGAAGGCTGGTCCAGGGTTTTACTGGAGCAAAAATATAAATTAGGTCCCGGAAAAAAAGAATTATATGATGATCTTGCCTTAGAGACGCTAGCGTCTGGGCCACACAAACCTGACAAAAAGTTTCCGCGACGTAAAGTTGTCGCAAATGCCGTTGATGATATCTGGGCGATAGATTTAGTTGATGTCTCAAATCTAGCTCAATGTAACCTTGGCGCTGATAGCGATCCAAAGAGATATCTTTTTAATGTTGTAGATGTTTTTAGCAAATACGCGTTTAGTATATCCGTTTCAGATAAAACAGGGACATCGATAACTGATGCGCTAAAACAAATAATAACAACTACAGCAAGAAAACCAAATAGAATCTGGACTGATAATGAAGCAGAAATTTTTAATAAAAAATTTGAACAGTTTTTAGAGCAAAATAACATTAAAAAAAATGTTACAGGAAATGAGGGAAAAAGTTCATCGTTGAAAGATTTAATCGCACGCTCAACGAAAAAATCCACAAGTATTTGACAGCTCAAGATACGAGTAAATATATTAACAATTTACAAAAAATTGTTGACGAGTATAATAACACGAAAAACAGATCCCTGAAAATGTCGCAAATCCAATATTAGCAAACGAAAATATGTACCGCAGACATAAATTTAAAGTTGATGATAAAGTTAGAATTTCTCTGACAAAAAAAAAAAAACATTTGAGAAAGGATATACTCCTAACTGGAGTGAACAAGTATTTGTTGTTGATAAAGTACTTTTAACAATACCTGTAAATTATTCGTTGAAAGATTTATTAAGTGAACCTATAATTGGCAGTGTTTACGAGCAAGAACTTCAGAAAACAGACCAATATATATTTGTTATTGAAAAAGTTATTAAAAAGCGCGGCAACAAAAGTTTAGTTAAATGGCGAGGGTATGGCGATAGATTTAATAGCTGAGTACCAACTAAGTCGATCGAATAATATTATTATAAATTTCTTCGTATTTTATTAATACTGATTTACATTTTACTGGTTTACATAAAGAAATTAAATGTAATTTTCTTGCATTTTCGACTGGCATTAAATTAAATATTTTAACAAAACTAAGATCGTATTTTATATTTCTTTGTTGTCCAGTTATTTTTACGTTTAAAAAGGGTTTTATAAGCTGCCAAAATATTTGATGCTCTGTGATAGTAAAATTAAATTTTATTATTTTTTAGCAATATGGTACTTAACATCATATCGCCCAGTTGTTGGTCTGCTTAAATTTTTTTTTTCTAACAAAAAAATCATCTTCTTTTTCGTCATAGTTATGTAAAATATCTTTTTCAGTATAACCAGCAAATCTGTCATTAGTAATATTTTCTAATGTAAAATTTGAAACTGAAACAAAATCTCCCGAATATAGTTTAGCCAGTCTCTCAATTAAGTTCATTATTATAATAATCTTTTATCTAATTAATAAATAATAAGATGTTCGGAGAAATAAAATATCATCAAAGAGTTAATATATTAAATCACAAAGAATTAGCTGAGGCAATTCGAAATTGTTTGTTGGGACATAGTTTTTATTTTGTTGATGTTATTATAACATTAGGCGAATCTGACAGATTTTTATTAACAGTAGCAGAAAAAATAAAACTTGATACAAATAAAATGATGACATTATGATTTAATCGCGAAGATATTAATGAATTTAGTCATAATTGTCTTACTCGAAATGATATATAGAAAATATCATTAGTTCTCGTATTTAAAATTAAATCTATCAAATGTCAACATTGACGTTGCTGATTTTGTTACATTATCAGCTACAAATTGTATTGCGCGTTTATTAATTTTATGATATTTTGCAGCAGATGTTACTGATTTAAATTTTATTTATTCACAAGTTTCAAGATTTATTGAAATAACTGATTTTGGATTTTTAAAATTAGAACCATCAGAACCAGCTCCACGTCTTGTGTTTTCTTTTGGCGCTACCAAATCTAAATTTTCTAGACCATTATCGGTTTTAATTTTGTTAATATGATCGATAACTAAACTAATAGGCATTCGTCCGTTAAAAGTTTCAAACACAAAACTTGGTTAGTTTCTATTTCCACATACCATTACGTGTAAATAACCATTTTTATTCAAATTTCCAACAACGTTTTTTGTTTTTTTATTTCGAATAATTCCCTGACCATTTGTCTCATATAGATCAAATACTGGATGAAGTTGAAATTCATTTTGTAATGATAAATTTTCAATATTATCATCAGCAACTGCGCTATTTACTCGATAAGCTCGTTGTCCTTCTGGAATATCATCGCAAAACAAAGTATAAATAAAATCTTTTCTAAACATTTCCATTCTTTCTGTATCATCGCCTTTTACTGAAATTAATACACCAGCTGGTGTTGATATGCCAACAGATTTTTTAGATTTTATATTAATAACAGAACCTAACATATTTGCTGCATATAAATTGTACTTTGGGTGTACATGATAAAATTCTTGCTCTTCTGCAGTCAATCTCAGATATCTCAAAATGTCTGTCATTATACTATAAGGATTTCATATCTCTAATTAAAAAATTCAATTAAATATAAAATATTACTATATAAATATATATAATGTTAAAATTGCGAGATATTGCTGAAAAGAACATTATCAAAACAGAAAAAATTGCTTCAGCATTTTCAGGTTATGATAATAGTTACTAACTTGATGATCAAAATATTTTAGCAAATTTTAATTCCACAAGTTTATTTCATCTTTTACAACCTGTTATAGCTCAAGAACTTGCGGCTCATAAAAGTATCAAACTTATAGTCCAATATCATACGATTTTATCAAAGTTACACGCAGTTGAGGATGTACTTGATGCCATTTTTGAAAGAAAAAGTTTTGACAGCAAAATTTCGGAACCATATTTAACAGCTAAATCGAGAAAAATATTAACCGGAACAGATATTGCCATGGTCGCCGATGAAATA
The DNA here is from genome assembly GCA_016617855.1 of Megalonaias nervosa. Lineage (NCBI taxonomy): Eukaryota > Metazoa > Mollusca > Bivalvia > Unionida > Unionidae > Megalonaias > Megalonaias nervosa. The sequence goes on from JAECUM010013779.1 coordinate 38,736, forward strand.
CATCAAGAAATAAACAAAAAAATTAGAAGAATTTACTGCATCAGGATCGGGTTGGAAATTTGAAATGATAAAAGAAGTTTTATTTCACACAGCAAAATATAACGTACTTCGCGGTAGTTTGTACGTCGATCTCCCTCAAAATATTAAAAACAAAAGATGCTGTATAAATATCAAAAACAATGATGACAAATGTTTTCAATGGTCTATTCTTTCTGCAAAACATCCTCAGTGTGATCACCCCGGCAGAACTGAAAAGTATTTGCCATACAAAGACGAACTAAATTTTTTAGGAATAATTTTTCCAGTAGCAGAAAATCACATACCAAAGTTTGAAAAACAAAACAGTATCTCAGTAAATGTTTTCGGATTAGATGAGTGCGAAAACGTTTACCCGAGATATATCTCAGAAAATGCTACACAAAATACAATAAATTTATTTTTTTATCAGGGACATTATTGTTGGATAAAAGACTTTAACGGCCTAGTTGGCAGACAGTATAGTAAAAATAAAAATGAAAATTTTTTCTGTTATAGATGTTTGCATGGTTTTTCTAGCGATGGAATACTGCAGGAGCATCTCAAATACTGAGTCAACGTTCAAAGAATAACTATGCCTGGCGAAAAACAAAAAATATTAAAATTTAAAAATTATGATCATAAACTAAATATTCTTTTTTTTTATTTACGCCGATTTCGAGTGTCTACTCGTTCCTGTGGTTGGAGCAGAAAATAATCCAAACAAATCAAGTAATAGAAAAATACAACAGCATATTCCTTGTGGAGTAGCTTATAAAGTAGTTTTTTGCGCTAACGATAAATTTTCAACTCCGATAAAGTTATATAGAGGTGAAAATCCTGCCGTATGGCTATTAAAAAATTTAATAGACGAAGTTAATAAAATTTCTAACAGATTATTTAAAACAGCTCCGATGAAATTAACGTTTAAACAACAACTCGACTTTGATGAGGCAGTTAATTGTCATATTTGTGAAAAGTTACTGGTAAACTCCGTTGGAGTCCGTGATAAGGTGCGAGATCAGTGTCATTTGATCTGCCAATATCGTGGAGCAGCTCATAACAGCTGTAATTTAAAATTTCATGCTCCAGATTTTATTCCTGTAGTTTTATATAACTTTCGTGGCTATGACAGTCATATCATTGTAGAAGCTTTTGGTAATGAAAATATTAAAGCTAAACTAAAATGAAATAACGTAATAAAATGTATTCGAAATAATTTTGAAAAGTATATGTCGGTGACGCTCGGTAAATTACGTTTCATTGACAGTCTGCAATTTATGGCAGCATCGTTACATGAGCTTGTAAAAGGTTGCAGTAGTTTTGCTAACCTAAAAAGTTGCTTTGATGAAAACTATATCAATTTGACAAGAAAAATGTATATTTCCGTACGAGTATCTCGACGATTGGAGCAGATTTGATGAAACTTCTCTTCCTGATAAAGATAAATTTTACTCGCAACTCAAAAATGAAAATATCACAGATGACGAATACAAATATGCACAAGATATTTGGAATAAATTTAGTTGTAAAACATATGGTGATTATCACGATTTATATTTGAAAACAGATGTTTTATTACTAGCAGATGTTTTTGAGAGTTTTCGTCAAGTAAGCTACAGCAATTATGGACTAGGCCCCTGTTGGTATTATTCTGCTCCAGGATTGTCTTGGGACGCTCTCCTAAAAACAAGTAAGATAGAACTGGATCTCTTAACAGATGTCGATATGTTTAACTTTATTGAAAAAGGTATCAGAGGCGGAATTAGCGTTATAACAAAAAAATATGCAGCTGCTAATAACAAATATCTGAAAAATTATGATAAAAATCTCCCATCAAATTACATTATTTATCTAGATTGTGTGAATTTGTATGGACATGCGATGTCAGAGCCAATGCCCTGCGGTGGATTTCATTGGATAACTCCAGATCAATTTCTTAGAGAAACTGAAAAAGATTTACCTGGAAAAATTAATAATGATTTTTCCGATATTTTATACTTTGTGGAAGTTGATCTAGATTATCCTAGTTCGTTACATGATCTACACAACGACTACCCGTTTTGTACAGAGTCTATGATGATTAATTATAGTTTATTATCACCTGAACAACGAGCAACGACAACAGCAAAAAATTCGATTGTTAATAAGTTAGTTCCAAATTTGTTAAATAAAAGAAATTACATTATGCATTACAAAAATTTAAAACAAGCAGTAGATGCTGGACTAATTCTGAGAAAAGTCCATCGCGTGCTAAAGTTGAATTAGTCGAGGTGGATGGCAAATTATATTGGCTTAAATACGAAGCGCCGTGCTGTGGCTAAAACCGAATTTGAGAAAACCTTTTTCAAGTTAATGAACAACTCGGTGTTCGGTAAGACAATGGAAAATATTCGAAAAAGAGTTTCGATCGATAATGACATAAATCGCAGAAATAAATTAGTTAACGATGATGGTTTTGTTAGCATGAAAATATTTAATGAAAATTGTGTTGCAATAAAACGACGAAAGATAAATTTAAAGTTAAATAAACCGATTTATGTTGGTGCAGCTGTACTTGATATATCAAAGTGGCTGATGTACGATTTTCACTATAATTTTACCAAAAAGCAGTGGCCAGATTCAGAGTTGCTATTTACTATTACAGATTCGCTAGTTTATAATATAAAATGTGAAGATGTCTATCAGGATATTTACAATAATAAAAATCTATTTGATTTATCAGATTATCCAGCATGTTGTGGATTTCAGGATAATTCGAATAAGAAAGTTATTGGAAAAATGAAAGATGAATTTATGTTTATGCCAGTTAGTGAATTTGTTGGACTAAAGAGTAAAAAATATGCTGTCATATTAGATGACAATAAACTTACAAAAAAAGCAAAAGGTATTCCTCAAGAATATATGAAAAAGATGATGAATTTTGACGATTTTAAAGCAGCGCTAAACAATAATGTCAGTTTTATCAAAACAAATGTTGTCAGAAGAAATCATCATAAACTTGAAACGAATACAATTATAAAATGGGGACTAAGTAATTTCGATGATAAAAGTTATTGCAGGGACGGAATTAATACACTAGCACTTGGACATTATGCTAGTAATTTTGTCTAAACATCAGAAATAATGTTTGAAAATTTAACATTAATCGATGGAGTTAATAGCAAAATTTAAAAAATAATGCTTAATAACCAGCAATTATCATTTGAATTTAACGATGAAATTTCAGGTATTTGTTTTAGTAAATTTGACAGAATCAAACTCTCCCTTATCAGATCAGACGATAGCAAATATTTTAATTATCTCGAAAGTTTGCGAGACGAGGTTGCACTAAAATATAACAATTTTCATAATCCGATCAGCCAGGAGCAGTATACAAAAATCAACATAGACTTAGATAGGTCGAAGGTTTTTGTAAAGGGTAGTAAGTATCTTCTCAGTAAGATAGCAATGAAAGAACTGTTTGAATGTCGTCGAAAAGTAACCGGTAGAATTAAATTTTATTTGTATAATCATGACAGTACATTGTACTTAATAGCGACCGTTGAAACATTGTTTATTGGTCAAGAAATATAACTCTGTATACCATATCTGTTTTTAAAAGGGAGATAATACTGTTTCAGCTAAGTTTAAAATATTTGTAGTTATCGAACATAGCATATACTGTTTCGTATTTTTTTTTTTTGGCTAATGAAATGCAATAGAATTGTAAATCCTTGGTGGCAGTTCTGTATTTACCGAAATGACTAGCAATTCCTCTTGCATAAATGTTAGTAGATAACATAGTCACTGTAGATTCTCGCTTATAAGTTATGTCCAACTGCACAAACCTAAATATGCTGTCGTGTAATGCACCAGCAGATCTTAGTCTGCGCAGTTTTACTAGAAGTAATCAGTAAAACAAACAATATGAACTCTGATCTGCAGGCGCATAATACTATGGCAGATCTTTATCTTTTTGTCTGCAGTTTAGCCTCGACTTGTAAGCGAGTATATATGGTATGTCATTTAAGTAAAAACCCATTCATAAGAATATTGATTATTTCCCGCAGAGTCTGTTTGTAATGTAAATATATACAGCGTCTATTTAGTCATTCAGCCCACTCGTTGTCATTACTGATTCGTATCCTTAGCAACGATCGATCTTTTCGCCCAGTTTCCTCGAAATTTTCAACAGAAATTTACACAAACCAGTTATATCCGGTTCAAGAACTTGGGAAAACCCTGGAAAGAACATTGAAGTAGTGACACCAGTTTCTTACCATTTATATGTAACCTCTGATCCTGCTAGGATGTTCTTTGACAACCTAGGGGGTCACATGGGGTTGTGCTGTCTGTAAGATAAGTTCTTAGAATTAAGTTTATATGCAACCTCTGATCCTGCTAGGATGTTCTTTGACAACCTAAGGGGTCACATGGGGTTGTGCTGTCCGTAAGATAAGTTCTTAGAGATAAGTTAGAATTAAGTTTATATGTAACCTTTGATCCTGCCAGGATGTCCTATGGCAACCTAGGGGCTCACATGGGGCTGTATAAAACTGTGCTGTCTGTAAGATAAGTTTATATGTAACCTCTGATCCTGCTAGGACGTCCTTTGACAACCTAGGTGGTCACATGGGGTTGTATAAAACTGTGCTGTCCGTAAGATAAGTTTATATGTAACCTCTGATCCTGCTAGGATGTCCTTTGGCAACCTAGGGGGTCACATGGGGTTGTATAAAACTGTGCTGTCTGTTTCGTCTAATTTCGAATTTCCTCTGATCCTGCTAGGATGTCCTTTGACAACCTAGGGGGTCATATGAGGTTAAACTGTGCTGTATGTTTCGTCTGATTTCGAATTTCCTCTGATCCTGCTAGGATGTCATTTGGCAACCTAGGGGGTCACATGGGGATTAATTTAAATGCCCCTGAACTAGCTATTGTTCGGCAACCTAGAAGTTCACATGGGGTTGTGTTGTGATTATATGTTTTGTAAAAATATTTTATTATGATTTAGAAATATTTTTTAATTTTTACTGTTTTATTTATAGTAGAAATATCATTCATCAACCATGTTGTCAATAAATGTCATTGGGTCATCTGCCCAACCTCATCTCAAAATTTAGAGGGTGAGTGTTCTGGTCTAAAATCCTCTTTGGGTTTCAAATTATCATCATTTTCTGAGATAAAAATTTGTTGGAGGGTGGATTTTTGAGGGAGAGGGGGTCTCTGAGGTGGTGAAAAAATGTCAGAATAAATTTATGTTGATGGGGTGGGGGTTTTCTGAGCTAAAACCCTCTTTGGAATAAAAACCTCAACTACATATACTACTGACGTTAGCCAAAAGGTAAACAAGTGGGGGCTGTATGGGGTCAAACGAAAAATCCTATGTTTAACTGGTCATGAATATTGTTAGCGAATAGTAACATTGTTGGAGTTGAGCTCAATATGCGCCATTATATGGGACATATGGAAATTCCATGTTAAACTAGTCCAAAGGCTTAACGTGGGAGTGATATTATACGGTTAACATTAGACCGTAGGTTCACCTGCTGAAGGCGTTATGGGGTCAATCGAGAAATCGTATGCTAAATTTGTCCATAGGGCCTTAATTTTTATATGGTCAAGATTGCTTATGGGGTAAAAAAGGAATAGTAATGTTAAATTAGTTGTATCAGCCATTCAAACATTCCACATATACAAACCCACCACACCCCTACCATTCAACGAAAAGAGTGGGAAGTATGGATACACATACATTCACACACAAACATACTATCATATAGAAGGGTAGGAGGTGTTTCTAGATACTAGACACTACCATACCATTTTCTTTTACGAATCTAGGCTCTTAAAATAAGTAACAGAAAAGAGTGAAAAGCAACAAGCTTTGTAAAATTCAACAAATAAAGTTTTCCCTAGAATACAAAGTAAAAATGAAAAAAATTAAAAAGAAATTAAGGTATTGCGAATTAAATCACAAAATAATCATATAATTACAATCACAAATCCTAATAATAAAATTCTGAATAAACTTTGGTGGAAATCCTATTTAAGTCCAACGCTGAGGATGTTCATATGCCTGTGGCGGCCTATATCGTATTGTTGTGCCAACAGTCGTTTATTGAAACACAGTAAACTTTTTCCAAGTTTGAATTCACTATAAATTCCAATGAATGTCTCTGCCCAAGAATATTATTTGTTATGAACACTCTGTATTTCCAGAGAATATGAATCAAATAATTTGAAGAAAGAAGTTCCAGACCAAATCAACTTCTGGATACAACAATCATACAAACTTGATTATGTGAGATCTTAAAGCACGAATGAATATTTTTCCAGTGACAAGATTACATAGTCGTCTACTTGAACTCAGCTCACAATTAGCAGTTTCTAAAAAAAACAAAACAATTACCTAATTGAAAATAGCCTCTAGAAAAATGTTAGTTATAAGTAGAAAGTCAGTACTAAAATTATAATATATAACCTGGACTATGTCAAGTACGCCAGGTAAATTGTATGGGAATTCCAATAACGTAGATCTAGACCCAAAATAAATATGTTTGATTCTACTAATAATAATTCTGATATGAAACCCATACACATAAAGTGTGCATGTGTGTGTGTGTGTGTGTGATTTGGATTTTGAACGTAGCGTTAACAATTTTTCAGTCATATCGCTGCGATGTCTGCAGCAGATAGACATAGAGAATATTTTAGCTATTTATTAGTTGTTTACAGAATAAAACAAATCAATAATTTAGGTATAGTAAAAAATAAACTTGATTTTGGAGAAGGTTAAGTCGAAACATACAATGCTACATTACAATATCATATAATGAAAAGAAACTATGAAAAATAAATATACATAACACTTACATACAAACACACACTATCACAAGATAAGGGTAAAAGGTTTTTAAGCTTCAGTTTCTCAACAACATACAAATAGACAAACACATGCATACATACACAAAAGATACAAACACAAAATCGCTTTTGACAATTAAGATTAATGTCTCTCTTTTGCAGAGATCTGGATGACCCTGAAAATGGCCGTGGGAGTTGTTAACCAAAGTTAGTTAACACATATCTCACATCTTCACTATTCTTACTCTTTTCAAACTTCTTGGCAATATAGCAATAATATCTGCAGACATCCTTTTACGATTTTTGGCAGAGTTAATGTATCTGAGACAAAGTATAATTCTTCTTTCAGTAAACCAAGGAGAAGGTGACCTATTATCAGCCAAGATTTCTAAGCTTTCAATCACAACATCCACGCTCCCCACCACTGAGATGCGATCATCTTCAGCAGCAGTTACTACTACCACTAACAAAGCAGCAATAGCAACAGGAGGAGAAGTACTTAGCCTTGCAAAGGAATTGAGACAATTACAAGCTTATAAAGTTCAGGAGTCTGTAAAAAGATCCCTCACCCAACGTTCCTTTTGAAGACCAGATATATCTGTAAGAAAATACATAATACTAAATGATTGCAAAATCTAGTAAAACGTAAATTCCTTTCTCCATGATTGAAGGGTGTGTTCGAGTGTTTGTTTAAGCAACGTATCCACAGTATAAAATATCACGACAACGAGGCACGTACGTTTCATTTGGTATATTCTCTTTAAATTACAATGAAATATCACAACACATCACAAATATCCACTGTCGTCGTATTTCTTTTACTGTCTGACCGTCTTTGTCAGTTTTTTAACTGGCATGAGTTCTTCTCCTTCTGCTGGTTATTTCTACTTGTCTTTATTTCTTGCATTTTTTGAGATCGTATTTTGTTTCTGAAGAACTGTTATCAACCCACTTCTCTTCATGCTTGTCCTTTGTTTTGTTAGGGCACTCTTCAGGTCAATATCCTTTCTCTGACAACGAGGACAGGTATCTTTATCTTTATGGGTCTTTTCTCCTGTCTGTCAGAATGTGGGATGATGAGAATCCCCACTCCCTAAGGTATATGGCTATTGTTATCTAGGAAATGATCGATCACGGTCTTATTGACCTAATGAAGTAAACAATGAAATAAAATATGACATGAATGGATCGAGTAACAGAGATCTAAGTAGAGATACAGAACAGAAATACACGAGCTCCGTTATGTAAAGTATGACAATTTAATCAATTACATAAATAAAATGAAACTGAACATGACAGTTGAATAATTAACTTTCTCTTAGATAAAGAAATTACAAAATTTATACGAAATTCAATTTGCCGTTCTGTTACACCGACAAAACAATTTTCATCTTAGAATCAAGGGACTGATCGAATTCAAAATATCGGAATGTGGGCATCACCTGGCTGCTTGCAGCTTCTCTAACACACGGTTGGTGAGAGGTCGGAGTTGCCGTATTTCTTTTGCTTCTCTCTCGTTCTCTCTTTATCTCTCTATCCCACTCTGTCTGTCTGTCTGTCTGTTTACTTCTTTCGGGTCATCAACCATCTTGGTTGTAGACTGTGCTCTTTTCCACTGTGCAGTACAAGTATGGAGCTAATTTTTTCCTTGAAATAAAAATATAATACCAGACCTAAATACGTGACAGGTTTCTTCTTCTCTTGAGATCAACACTATTCCCAATCTTTTTGGTCAGTTAGTGTGATGTCCCAATTAGTGTGATGTCGCAATTCACCAGAACCATTCAAAGCTATTGATATAATAGTATGTATCAACATCTTTCCATAACTAATTGGGTGTAATTAAAGATATAGTACATATTTGCAGCCTGCTTTATTTATCTTACATTATATAATAATCTCGTTTCAATATTTCATCACTTATAATTTCCTCCGTCTCTGTAACAACGTAAAACAAATTTAAGTATCTGTCAACTGGTATACCGTTTCATTCCTTCCTGAACCGATCAACCATGGAATCCTTGTGCAATTAAATAATGTATCGCTGATGGTCTGTAGGATAATAAATAATGAACAGATAACATAACATAATCTACCAAGTTCTGATTAAATTATGTTATATACTTTGGATATAATATAATTTAATCACATTAGTTGTGTACTGGACCTCGTTACGTGTCTGATAATGAATCATGATTCAATATCTTGCTTTGATTTTTTTGCATCTTTTATGCTGGTGGGATCTTCAGATATGTAACATGTATCTCTTATTGTAAAGTAATGTTCTTCTTCCATTGTTAACATTGTAGGTTTTCCATTTTTCTGTCTTAATTCATCGTCTTCAAGTTGAGCAACCTTATGCAACGCAAAATACAATATCTCAATACAATCTGTTCGTCTCAAACTATTGCTTAGTATATCTTCTGGATTGATTTTCCAAACAAGAAAACCCTGATGACACCGATGGAATATTCTTAACCTTTTTGACTGTCCAGTTATTTCCTTTTGTTGTCTTGCACTATTACAAATGTTTTGATTTGTGTTTGTGGTGAGATGATACTTAATAACAATTCCGGATATAAATAACATTTATTTGGTATTGATAGTTTTATATTTTGCAACAGAGCCCTCCTCAGGCATTATATCTTCACGAAAACGCCCATGCATTAAATATGAACGAAAAGGCAAGTGGATTTCGTTGCGGCATGTAGCGTTACCTAGGAATGTATTACAATTGTTTGTTACCTTGGAGAATAGGACAAACTGATTCACATTCAATCACTGGTACATTCATAAATCGCCGATTGAAGCCAATTTCCTGGCCGTAGAGAGTGATTACATCTGTGGTGCTCATAAGCTTATTGTATCTATGTATTGTCACAATACGGTTGAGTTTTATCAGTTGTGCACTTTACAGAAACAATATACAGAGGTACTTGAACTGAAAATGCAATATTTCTTGCTATCCGTCTCTGTTATGGAATTGTTTGACGCAGTTAAGTATATTAATTTATAATGAGTGCTTTACTTTGTGCATGATTTTAGTTATAAGCAGAATGTTTACAGAGTTAACGTTTGTCTGTGATTGTACGGTGTAAACAAAATGTTTCCATTGCATTTACAATTAGATTAGGTTTTTCCTTTGGAATGTTGCACATTCTGTTCTATTATAGGTTAAGTGTAGATGTGTATAAACAAGGATTTGAAAAAAGTATGAATTCCTATTGAAATCAATATGTGAGAATCCATTTCGATAAGAGTTTACAGTTGTGCTGTTGAAATCAGATATGATTCAAGATGAATTATTAATTTTAATCATTCATTGGAATTAATAAAATGTTCATTGACTGTAAGATTAATACATTACTTTGGATTTTTGTGAACACATTCAAAGACGTTATGGATTGCATGATTGTGTTATGTCAGGAGATTCAAGACTATTGGAATTTATTCAGAACATGCTATAGTGTTTGATTTGTGATAGGACAGTTATGATTATTTGAAATTTTTTTCACAATATTGAATGTGCATTTTGAATTCCGACAACAATGAATCGGAATGTATGGAGCAAAGATGATTTTGTGCTCTTCAAAATGAAATAATGCAATTTGAGGAGTTTATATTAAAGCAAATATCATAAAATTACAAGACCGAGTTGTCTTCCCAAGAAACGGCACCATTGCTGGAAGAGTTTTTATAAAATCGGAAGATCAATTCCTAAGTTTCCTTATTACAGAATTAGTTTTGATCTCTGAAGTAATTTAATAATCCATTAATTGTGAACCATGTGAATTATTAGTGAGCCAACAAATGCACAGTACCATCTTCTTTGAATAAAGTAGGTAGCGACAGTGGGTGTTGAGGATCACCTATTATAATTAAAGCAGAATTTGAAATTATTAACCATTGAGCAAATAATGCTAGTTCCGAGTTTATATCATATTGATTTGAAGCAGAAATTCCTTGTCTGAAAACTAAATGACACGAATTGTTTGAGAACTGAAATGTTTGTGTTTATATCTGCAACTGCTCAGTTTAACATCAGGTGATACATCTTAGTTTTCAATTGAACAGCAGTGGCTCAGCAATTTTAGTTTATAATGAACTTTAATTTGCAGAGCGCAGCTGCATGAGAAAAAATGCCACAAAAGAATGAAAATAGTCAAACATGTCAGCCAATTTTCCCTTAAATGATTCAAGTACTGATTCATAAGATATTTCCAAGTACATTATTACCTTTTCATGCTGGATCATCAATTCAATTCAGTGTTTCTTTGCCTGTACTAGGGAATTTGACCCCTTAAGCATTCGAACTTGAAATTTACACGACTTCGAATATTACAAAACAAACATCACTTCCGTGACCATTTTTACGTGTGTATGCTTCTTCTGAAAAAAATAATTCTTGTGTTATTTACAGGGTGAAGCAAATAGATAATTTCTTTGTGAACGTATTATAGTATCTTGTCCTTGGTAACTGAATTTATTTTCCATAAATAAATACATATATAAACTATTTTCAACTAAAATGTTATCCTTAAATGTGAAGTGTAACGATTATTTTTTCCTTTCTTTGTTATGATTGTGTCTTTGGATTTTTGTTAGTACTGTGTCCTTGTTTTTGAGAAAATTGTTTTAAATCTTATCAGTAAGAAACTTCAGACGGTAGAAGATATTTTTAGTTGGTCTGTTAATTCTTATGCAATCTATTTTGAATGTTAAAGCTAAAGCTTGATGTGGTTGTAATTTTGATAAGTACAAATTCTCCATAGCCTATGGGCCATAAATACTGCTGGTTGGATTATCAATACCAAAGATGCATTACTCACACTTCAGTTTCGAATTTCCATATGTACAACATTCCATTCACTTCATTGTTTCCTTTTCGGATTATCCTTATTTAAAATTATTCTCAAAATGAAGAATTAGCAAGTTCAACGTATTTGTTATCAACCGCAGCTTAATGATTTATAAACCGAAATTTAAGTGAAATGATTACCGACACATTTCGTCATGTGTATTTGTCTTTCATTCTAACTATTTCCACAGACAACTTCCATTACACTTCTTCCTGGCTGCTGCCACAAACACAGTTCATATTAAGCATCAATTTACGATCGTATTTGATTAAAACTTTTGTCAACTGCAATGGTTACAACTATTATAAAATATGTAAATTATCTTTGTGTGATCATGCTATTCATTAAATTTACTATTATATAAACTGTGATTGTTTTATTTTGCACGCTTATCAAGTGTAGCTTAAACACGATTAGGTACGTAGGGGAGTATTGATTACCGTTTTCAAATTTGTACCGTAGACATTTACTCAAATATGGCTCGTTTCTCTTCCCAGTTCTGCTACTCAAACTATTACTTACGTTGTGTATATCGGGAACACTATTGTTATCTAAACTCTTAACTCGCTACACTTTTGCAAGGGTCACACTTAAATTTAATACGCGGTTGTGGTGCTCTCAATTGCAGAGGCTTAGGGATTTGCTATAACTAATGATTTTTCACACTGGACTACACATTGCACACGAATAAAAGGAAGGCTAATCAGTGGCTACAGTTTGCTTAGGAATGAACTTTTGAACAGTCGGCCGCAAATTCTACATCTAAGGGTAGATTTATCTGATTCGATTTTGTTTGCTTACTTGGGACACTTTTCAGAATAATTAGCAAACAATGATTAAAATCGATTTGAAACTATCAGAATAACATGCGTTGGCAAGATAATAATGTGAATTTATTCTCTTAATTACGCCTGGTTGTATAGTTAAAAGTACTGACGGAGAACAAAGATTTGATACCATTTTCAAAATTTCTTGAAATAAATATTCTTTGATACTAAAATACCCAAAACTAAGTAGAAAACAATCAAAGTTTACATTGTTAATGTATCTTTTACTATCTTCGTATAAAATGCACCCAGAAATAACTATAACCTAATCTTCCCAACGTTCAGCACACTGTATTTATTTTGATTTTGCTTGAGTAAATAGACGACGTATGCTGTTGAAACACTTGACATAGAAATTATACCTTCGACAATGGTTAACAAAGGATTTGCACTCCTACAATTAAAAAAAAATATTATTAAACTCATAACATCTTGGTATAATACTCAAGCAGAGCAAA
>JAECUM010013780.1:0-28314 GCA_016617855.1 Megalonaias nervosa
TATATATATATATATATATAATATATATATATATATATATATGCACATGTTACAAATCTCTTTAAGGTTGGGAATTACAAGGCCCAAATGGGCTGGAGATTGATCACCTAGCTGACAGTTTTTCAACAGTCAAGTGCAAGAGCAGCTGCATGGATGTGATAGACCCAAAGATTAAATTAGTAGATTTCATCTAAAACAATGAGGATTTTCATGTATCCAATGATTAGTATCAGAGTTTAAATGGCAATAATGAAATATGATTAGGCAACATAAAAGTAAACAAGTATAAGCTCATAACAAGTTTATCAAGACTGTCAGGACACATGTACAGTAAAGAACATAAAGTATCCAATGCTTCAAGTACTGCAATCATGGTCCCAGCACCAAATTGTTCAAAGTTTACCTTAATAAACTCTTGCCAAGTATATGCATACAACTTATATAAATTTCCCACATTTACCAGCAAGGTTGATAGTGCATGATCTAGTTGATGAAGAAAAAAATGTCTAGCTGACAAGCCATTAAACTATTAAAGCTGATGTACATGTTTCATAAACCAAAATGCAAAAAATTGGTGTAAGACACTTTAACAACCATCAGTAGCGATAAATTTATGTTGAAATGCATATCAGCATTACTAAATATCTTACCCATTATTGTAATGTAGCTTCTCAACACTAATCTCTTATAATTTGTGTGTTCAAGATTGTGTCCAATGAAGATTCTTGATGATGAAGTGTCTTGAACCTTCCATTTTCTGAACAACCAGATTTACCAAGGTGTTTTAACACATTTTTTCTCAATGCTATATGCTGTATTTACCATGAAAAGGTAAGTTTCATCAGAATGTACCAATAACCAAAGAGTATTACTCAATGGACTTCTTCCCAATGCTATACAGTCGTGTACCATGCAAAGGTCAGTTTGATCAGATTGTAACAATAACCATACAGTAGTACCATATGATTTTCTTCCAAATGCTATATATACTGTATTCAAAAGGCTGATCAGAATGTATTCATATCTAAATGGCTTTACCAGTAAGGACACTGACAGTATATACCATCAAACTGAGAAACTGATGTGAGGGTCACTGATGATTCCAGAAGAATTGTCCTCATGCTCAGATGGTTCACATGTATGCTCATGGTCAAGAAATCAGAGTGATGTCTTCTGTACAATTTTCTGCCAGTATTGTTGATTGCATACATTGTGGTTTCTTTTTTTTTGTATCTTCATCCATATTTGATGGCCAGCTACCAGTATAATTTATTCAATGCTGACAGGCCCTAATGCCAAGATGTTTTCTGTCAAAGTTGACCAAATTACGTTTAGTGGTGTGTGTGTGTGTGTGTGTATGTGTGTGTGATTTGGATTTCTGACATAGCGTTAACAGTTTTTCAGTCATATCACTATGTCTGCAATGTGGCAGTTTATAGTGATGTCTAGCACTGAAGCATCATGCCGCAGACATGTAGCATGATGTCCTAACCAGTAACATTATCCTGGCACCAGGATGACCAGTCCTAACACTAACTCTTTACGCTGTTAGTACCATTTTTATAAGTCTTTGGTATCACTCGGATGGGTTACAAGTAGTAGATTTTTGAGATAAAGTTTTTGATATCTTTTTCAAAATTTTGTAATGTGGACACATTTGATGGTGGATTGGCATAATTAGTTAAAATATGAAAGCTCTTCATTCCAGGATGCTGTTTGTCAAATTTGCTCCAATTTTATTCAGTAGATTTTGAGATGTAGTTGTTTGTAGGCTTTCCTATTCTTTGTAACAGCCATATTGGATCTGCATCATCTGTTTAAATTTTAAAGCTCATTATGCCAAGATACCTTCTGTCAGATTCAATCAAATTCAATAAAATAATCTTTGAGAGAAAGTCATTTAAAGGCTTTTTGTACTTTGAGCAATGGCACTCATATATGATGATGAATCAGCATCATTTGTATAAATACGGAAAGCATGTACCCTCTCTATCAAAGTTGGTAAATTCTGCTGAGCAGTTTTGAGCAGAGAGTGTGTGTGTGTGTGTGTGTGTGTGTGTTTTTTTTTTTGTTGTGATTTCGATTTTTAACATAGCCTCAAAAAATTTTCAGTCATATCGCTATGATGTCTGCAGTGCAGCAGTTTATAGCGATGTCTAGTAGTGGGGCATTATGCCAGAGACATGTAGCATCATGTCTCACCCAGTCACATTATTCTGACACCAGGCCGACCAGTCTTAACACTAACCTCTTAATGCTGAGTGTCAAGCGAGGCAGCTGCTAATACCATTTTTAATAAGTCTTTTGTATGACTCGTCAAGGGTTTGAACCAGTGACCTCATGCATCTGAGGCAGACGCTCGAACCACTTAGGCCAACAGAGCAGTCGTTTTGAGAAGCAGTTGGTTAATATAAACATTTGCCTCACTACAGTAACAGCAGTCATGTTTGATGTCAGATCTGCTATGTTTGAACACATTTGAGAACCAATGATATTGGGATGCTTTCTGTCAAAATTTGGTCAAGCACTGCGGAGTGGTTTTTAGAAGTCGTTTAAAGATCTTTCTAATTTTACTAATGGTGTCCACATTTCATAAAGAATCAGCATCACTGGTATAAAAGTTGGAAGCCCGCCATGTCAGAATGCTTTCTGTCAAATTATGTCAAATTCTTTTGAGTAGTTTTTGAGAAGTAGTTATTTAAATTATTTCTAATTTTAGTAATGATGGCCATGTCTGATGGCAAGTGCAAGCCACCCACAAAGTTTGGTCAAGTAACTTACTCTAGAACAAAAATTACTGTGCAAAATCCATTTTTCTTTGAGCCCAATACCTTGCCTTTAGATAACAAGATTAGTATGTCTCTTCCTTACTGTAAATATAAGACTTCCACAAAATTTTTTTAAGGTATGTGGTCCAGAATTACAGTAAATATGCAGACACCATTTTTCTTCTTTCTGTCACTGTGACTTTGACCTTTCACCTTTTGGTTCCAAAAATAATATGGCTTATTTTTTTACCCAACGTGTAAACCATCCACAAACTTTGGTGAAAGTATAGTATTCAGATCACATCTCACAAATGAACTCTATTATTATGTACATTACTGTATTTGCTAAATCTATAAAATGTCTTGAAAATAGTTTTATATCATTCAATTGCTTTAAAACTGGTTTTGTTCAACGATGTTGATGTTCTTTTGCCTCGGTGCATGCATCCCCCAACTAACACATTAATTACTATGGGAACAAATGCTTTACCATACACATCTTCATTATAAGTCATACTTTTGAACCCCACCCACCCCCGACATTAGTCTGGGTATACCTGTAGTAATATAGGTAAGCGAATGTTTTTCTAACAGTATTATAGGTATGGGAATGTTTTTCTAACAGTATTATAGGTATGGGAATGTTTTCTAACAGTATTATAGGTATGGGAATGTTTTCTAACAGTATTATAGGTATGGGAATGTTTTTCTAACAGTATTATAGGTTTAAGAATGTTTTTCTAACAGTATTATAGGTATGGGAATGTTTTTCTAACAGTATTATAGGTATGGGAATGTTTTTCTAACAGTATTATAGGTATGGGAATGTTTATCTAACAGTATTATAGGTATGGGAATGTTTTTCTAACAGTATTATAGGTATGGGAATGTTTTTCTAACAGTATTATAGTTATGGGAATGTTTTTCTAACAGTATTATAGGTATGGGAATGTTTTTCTAACAGTATTATAGTTATGGGAATGTTTTCTAGCAGTATTATAGTTATGGGAATGTTTTCTAACAGTATTATAGGTATGGGAATGTTTTCTAACAGTATTATAGGTATGGGAATGTTTTTCTAACAGTATTATAGGTATGGGAATGTTTTCTAACAGTATTATAGTTATGGGAATGTGTTTTCTAACAGTATTATAGTTATGGGAATGTTTTTCTAACAGTATTATAGGTATGGGAATGTTTTCTAACAGTATTATAGGTATGGGAATGTTTTCTAACAATATTACAGTATGAGAAATGTTTTCTAACAGTATTACAGGTATGGGAATGTTTTCTAACAGTATTATAGTTATGGGAATGTTTTTCTGACAGTATTATAGGCATGGGAATGTTTTTCTAACAGTATTATAGGTATGGGAATGTTCAGGGATATTTTAGTATTTTTGTCTGATTTTCAGTGACTACAATTAAATTATCATGCATGAAGTTTAAAGCCTTTTTTTGAGCCTATACATTTATATCAGAATCATCAGTTACATTAAAATCAACGTTACTACTATTTCTTTAGGTAAAATCTTTTTCTGAAAATAAATACCAGTCTGACTTTGTTGAGAAATACCTTTATAGACAACAGCTAATAAAAGGTCAAATTTATTTTTACTTCTTTCATTTTTACTCTAGGAGTTCCTTAAATGTTTGCAATGACTATCAAATGTTGCCAATCCATATCAATCAATGTTGCCAATCCATGTTAATCAATGTGGCCAATTCTTGTTGCCATTCCATGTCTGTCAATGTTGCCAAGCCATGTCAATCAATATGGCCAATCCATGTAGCCATTCCATGTCAATGTTGCCAGTCCATGTCAATCAATGTGGCCAATCCACATTGCCATTCCATGTCAGTCAATGTTGCCAATCCAGGTCAATGAATGTGGCCAATCCATGTTGCCATTCTATGTCAGTCAATGTTGCCAATCTATGACAATGTTGCCAATCCATGTCAATCAATGTGGCCAATCAATGTTGCCAATCTATGTCAATCAATGTTGCCAATCCATGTCAATGTGGCCAATCAATGTTAATCAATGTTGCCGATCCATATAAATCAATGTGGCAAATCCATGTTTAGTATCAATGTAGTCAGTTCATGTCAGTATTGATGTGGTCAGTTCATGTCAGTATCAATGTGGCCAATCCATGTCAATGTCAGTAGTATCAATGTGGTCATTTCATGTCAGTATTCATGTAGTCAGTCCATATCAGTAACAATGTGGTCATTTTATGTCAGTATCAATGTGGTTAGTTCATGTCAATATTAATGTGGTCAGTCCATGTCAGTATTAATGTGGTCAGTCCATGTCAGTATCAGTGTGGTCATTTCAAATCAGTATGAATGTAGCCAATCCATATCAGTCAATGTGGTAAATTGTTGTCAGTATCAATATGGCCTAGTTGTGTTAGAAACATCATTTTTCATTTGCTATCTCGCTCGCACATGTACAGAAGAGTAACAGTTGGAGGTTTTTTTTTGTGAGGTCAACCTCTTGCAAGCTGATTTATTTGGATGTATTCAGAAGTAGCCCACAAAATGTGTTTCCTACTCGCATTTGAAGCAAAAATGACCAAAATCTCCAAGGGTTAACGAGTAAATGGTTGAATTTTTATGACGTAACCAAATATAATTCCAATTTTTATGAATTGACTGCATTTTCTATGTTTTGATTGGATGTAAACGGTCACATGATACTGATCTGGAAATTTTTACACATCGATCAATTCTGCAGACTACTTTTGGCTCCCTGTTTCCAGATCATTTGATGTCAAGATTTATCTATATCAACGCCTTACACCCTCATAATAACAAGATCTAACCCACCCACTCCTATGATTTCCGACAAAAATGACAAGCCACAGATTAAAATCAACCATTAGAAGTTAAACAATGTAATTGCACAGACCTTCCTGCACTCCAACACTTACCCCTTTTGCTGAAGAAGTCATATGGCAGGCTTTTGAAGCCAATCTTTGGAAATTATTGCATTTCACCTCGATAACATGTTACAGCAGCGGTTATTAAAGGTCAGGGTCATATGTCAACCAAGGGATATCACTAAAAATGGACCTGATTTTGCTTTTGAAAGATCGAAATGTGTAGAAAGTAACAACGATGTTGCTATAACAACATGTGCCATATGCAAGCGTAATTTTCCAAAAAAAGGAATATTCCTGGTTTAACTGCAACAACCATTTTTATATATTAAAATAATGATCATAACAATATATCACTGGAATGACAAACTATGACGTTTTACCCTGTATCACTGTATAAAGAATTGATGAATCTTGGCTAGCGAAGATAGGGCTATGTATTCTATTGCAGTAAAGAGGCTAATGAAATAAAACTTCCATGTACATAAAAGTGAATGTTTTGTTGATTAAATCTGCTGATCTGATGTTAGAAAGGAACTAAATTTTAATTATAAGGATTAAATGATCATGTTTGGGTATTTATCGATGTGTAAATTTTACCTAATCACTCACAAAGTTTACATAAAGTCCTTTTTTTGGACTTTATTTACTTTGTGAGTGATTAGGTAAAATTTACACATCGATAAATACCCAACCATGATCATTTAATCCTATATTGAATATTCCTTCCATATTTATTCATTTGTGCATCGAAACTGCACATAAATTACATAATTTGCAATTCTTTGACAATTTGTGAGAAATTTCCAAAACCCTTGTTAATGTGGTCAGTCCATGTCGATGTCAGTATCAATGTGGTCAGTCCATTTCAGTATCATTCTGAGGCAGAATCCAGTATCTTCGGCTACTGGAAAATCTCTGGGTTTGTCTCTATGGTGGAAAGCATACAAATTCTTGTGCAGACTGAATGTCCAGAAGGGCTTTTAGAACTGGAACAATTAATTTGGACATCTCTAAATCCATGTGTACATTACTGATTCAAGTGGTAACTTCAACACAAAGCATCAATGATTCTAGTGGTAACTTCAATCAGAATTTTATGTCATTCCAGTAATAACATCAATGATTCTTGTGTTAACCTTAATCAGAATTTTATGACATTCCAGTAATAACATCAATGATTCTAGTGGTAACTTCAATCAGAATTTTATGACATTCCAGTAATAACATCAATGATTCTTGTGGTAACCTTAATCAGAATTTTATGACATTCCAATAATGATTGTGAACGTGGGTCATTGATTAAATGATTCCTAGGTCAGGTAGAAAACTAGGTCAGGTAGAATTATAAAGATTTAAAAGTCAAGCACTGGATAATTATAATATGAATTAATCATTGCTGCATGTTCTTTTATGTTTGTCTGTGGACTAAGGTCTGGGCTATATTACTCAACTAGAGTATGTGTGTGTGATTTACATTTTTAACATAGCTTTAACAATTTTTCAGTCATATCACTACAATGTCTTCAGTGTAGCAGTTTATAGTGATGCCTAGCACTGGAGAATCATGCCGCAGACATGTAGCATGATGTCCCACCCAGGTACAGTATCTTGACACCAGGCCGACCAGTCCTAACACTAACCTCTTAATGCTGAGCACCTAGCGAGGCAGCTGTTAGTACCATTTTTTTAAGTCTTTGGTATGACTTGGCCGGGGTTCTAACACCTGCAACCTTCCACATCCGAGGTGGACGCTCTGACCACTAGGCCACCAGAGAAGTCCTCAAGTAGAGTAGCCTGCCACAAAGCTGCATATCCCATGGTTATTATTAGTACTCAGTTCCCACCTCTCTCTTTTCTTCCCTGCATACCCCCCCCCCATCCCGGCTCTGTGGGCTAGGTCAACATTTTAAGATTCCTGTTCACATCTGTTGATAAAACCATCCAATCTCAAGGGGGTTAGAAATGTCAATCCTGAAGAGAGATTGTATTGCGCATGAATGATACTTTACTGTGACATTGTACTATGTAGGACACAATGCATGCAGAAATCCATGAATGCATGTTTTTATATAACAAGACTGGTTTTGTTTGGTCTGACAGTACTGATTTATGGACTGACCATTCAATTATTGGTGGAAGGGAGGAAATTCTGGAAAAAAAACACATTCTGGTCCACAAATGGCTTGAATAATATATTCTTGCTCTGATTTATCAGAAAACGAAACCCATTATATCCAATATATATGCATGAGTTTAAAAAATATTCTTATGGTCAATTAAAAAACCCTGTTTGAAAAATCCCATGACCCCACTCCAGAAAATTAAATGGCTGGTCCCTTACTGACTTCAGTCTTACTCAAACATTTGAATATGCATGTGCTCAGCAGTTGATTTAACTGCTGACACATGGAGGGCCAGTTAATTCTGACAGCTGCAGGACTGTGGGGGCCAGTTAAATTTTTCCAAGTCATTTTAAATACGTTCTATAAGATCATGATGTTTCAACTGACAATATTTTCCAACGCCAAAAATGTCCTATTGGTTTGACAAATATCTGAATGTAGATGTCAGTGCATCTTGTACAGTCAGGCTGCATGTATTCTAAGTTTCTTTAACTAAATTATAAATCATTTTGTGAAAGGACAAGTAAGTGTGCGTAACTACATCTTCCATCAATTAAAAAATCAGATATATTTGCATGCCGTTTCTTGAAAAATGGTGGCAACTAATTACTAACAATGGAAAAAATTTTCTTGCATTAAAAGATGCTGCTGGAATGAAAAACAAAAAGAAACCTAAGAAAAACAGAGCAACAATGGAAGTATTTATGTTGTTGTTGTTGTAGGGTTTAATGCCATTTTTCAGCACAAGATAGGCTATACATGGGGGCAAGCATCAATGGTGGAGGAAGAACCTGGAAAAACCATGGAAAGAACCACTGACTCACAAGAAGCTACTGGCAAGCTTTCTCATGTACCCACATTGGCCGAGCCCAAGACTTGAACCCACGCAGACAGGTGAGATGGCAGTGATCTGTAATAGTGAGCACTTTAGACCACTCGCCACTCAGGAACTTTAGAAATGGGACATCAGGAAAAACAATTACTGTGCCATCAGATTCAAATAAAAAAGAACAATGCTACTGTGAATCCAAACAAAAGTGAGACTGCTTCACCATTTGGTCATAAATCAGGAAATCTACTCTCGAATTTTCTGATCAAATACATTGAACATGCTTTTATTCATATTTATTATTACATTTACACATTTTCAGAATATTGCAATTTAACTTGCTAAAAAAATTATTATCATTGTAAGCGTTTTGATTTTCTGCTGGCCAATGGAATAACCTGTCAAGTGGACTACTGTGTGCTGTTTAAGTACATTTTATTTGCATTAAAATTCCTTTATTCTTTTTATAATTTATTTAAGTAGTAATTCATTATGAGAGAAGAATAGTGATATATGGTTTGCTGTGTGCAAACATTTTCTAGAGCAGTCTAGGCTCACATTTGACCCTTCCCCTGTGCTCTGCAAAAGGTTTACACACAGCCAACTTGATATGATCTCTCTATTATGCAAGCCTGTGGTGAGATATTTCATCTCAAAATTTTCTGGAGAAAGTTTTAATGCAATATTCGAAATTAGTAATGAGTCTCTTATTAACATTTATTAATTCTACAATCACCTGGGTTTGCTATTCAATTCATGCATACCGATTCCACTGGATCAATATCCTTACATAACACATTTACAGCATGAACTGGTATTAACTTGGAGAATTAATTACACCATTAAAACATATTAACCTCAGTCAACAACAAGGCTGGGGAGTAAACACAGCATGGACTACTAACCTCTTTCTTTGGGCTAGATTCTGCATGAAAACTGGCCAAGGCCAACAACAAAGGATGAACATTTGAAATGAAATCTAACCCATTTTTTTGTTTGTTTGTTTCAAAGCCTTGTACCCTGATTTAGATGTGACAGTTTTATAATTCAGCGAATACAGGGTTGTATAATTAAGGATACATGACACTTAAAACGATGATTATGGACATGTGATGATTATGGACATATCAATGGAATGCAATACACTAATTATGAAAATCATCTAGTGCACACATAACATTGATTTCAAAAGCTGCATCTGAAGAAATACAATTTAATTAATTTAGGCGCCTGTATCATTAGAATAATTACCCTACTGAATTTTCTGTGTTATCAGATCACAAAGAAAGAATATAACAAAGAACTTTGAAGAGGTGAAGAAATAAAATTTAATCAATTTAGGTTCCTATATTATTTAGCTTGCATTATAATAATTAGCCAACACAAAATAATTGACAAGAATTTTGAAGAGGGTTAGGTCTAACTAGCTCTGCCGTAGGATGATCAGATTAAAAAACCTAAAGAATTCTGAGGAGTACAAGGTCTCACCTTCTCTACCATGGCATAATGTTCACACAAAAAAAAACCCCTCTATAGAATGTATGCCCTGCCTGTTGTCATGGCATAATGTTCACACAAAAAAAAACCCTCTATAGAATGTATGCCCTGCCTGTTGTCATGGCATAATGTTCACAAAAAACCCAACTAACCTCTACAGAATGTATGCCCTGCCTGTTGTCATGGCATAATGTTCACATAAAGTAGTCTGAAAAGTGCTATGACATGCCTGCTCCACCATGGCATAATGTTCACATAAAGAAGAGTCCCTTCTGAAGGGACTGATGTTCTACTTTCCAAAAAGAATTTCCTGGAATTCAAGATCAGACCATGTCTTCTGTTTGTCTAATGAGTACTGAAACCATCTCTGATATTCTTCAAGAATACTATTTTTAAATTAGCCCATTTTGGCAGCTATATTGGATGAATAATCAGCATCATATTCATTTAGGACAAACCAGACACCAGTAGAAGACTTTAGGTGAAAACCCCATGTTTATATGATTTTCAATAGGTATATATACACTGTGGCAGACATATCTGAGGTCAGATTGGGTCCATTTTCTTTCAGGGCCAACTCCATCAACATCATAATTTGTCTTCTGGTGAAGCTCCATGACATATCACTTTCCATTCAGGAGTAGTAGTAATGTAATGTGGCGAATTTTGAAGACTTATTGAAACTTAATATGAATAAATTGTACACTGAAGTTAGCTTAGTCAAGCCAAAAGGTCTTGAGAAAGTTCACTGATATTTCTCTTATTTTATCTCTGAAACATAAAAGAGTCTACGTTAAGCTTCAGTAGAATTTGACCAAGTCATCATAATGGTATAGTGACACAGCGTACATAGAGTTACAACCGTATCAGTCGGGAGAGGACTTTATGTCAAATAATTGATCTTCAAAGGAAAGCTAATTGCAGCATATTTTAGGCTGGTGAAATCTGATGAAAGACGTGATTATTTGGGCAGAATTTTAGTAACAGTTACTTCTGATTGGTCAGAAAGAATTAAGGCGTACACTTTGGGAGACTAGAATTTAGGGTACCAACTTGCTCAGAATTCTTCAGTTCGACTCTTGCCTTGTGAGAAGACGAAAGGTCTAACTCTGTGGGAACAATAGAATTGTGTTTCCCTCGTTAATGAAGAAAGGTCAGATAGCTGTCTTCGTAAGGAAGACAGGCTATAGAGATTTGTGTGGGGAGAAAGAAAGAACAGCATTAAGGTACGCAATTTTAGTTTCAATATAATATTCTATTTTCATTTTGTTTGTTTTATGCAAATGTGTTTGATATGCTTATGATTCATGCTATGTCTCGATTATTCAAGTTCATAGGATTCTGTTGGTGAGAGTTGTATGCAATTTATTCTTAATCTTACAGTTAGTTTATTGATAGAATTGACGGATTGCATGTAATCAGATATTCAGTGTGCAGTATTTTCATAAGGATTTATGATGTAACCCAAAGAATGTTCAAATATGCAGTATTTCATAGAGATTTATGACTTAACCCTAATATGCAGATGTGTCATATTTTTTTATGGTTACATAAATTGATTTCCTGTGTAGTATGATACTGTTATCATGAGTTAATGACAACTGTATATTTATATATATATGATTTCGCAATGCTTAAATGATCTTGCAGGTTATCGGTTGCTGTAGCTAGATTTAGTGGATATTATGCCATAAGTAACTGAACATTTATCTTATTGGACAGAATTGACTAGTCAAATGTAAATAAGACGTGTAATGATGTATGCTGGTATATATGGCCGCATGTGTCTGTAGAGAACACGTGGTAATTTCTAATCAATTGCCATGCAGCGAGGGCAATGAACTTCAAGCTAAGGTCATTTGTACAAATATAGCGTGTATCTTACCGAAATACAGGAATTTGTAAGGACCGTTATTTGTTAAGATCACATCATGTCAGAATTTGTGCAGTGTGAATCGCCGATCTGAATATGAACAAAGAGAGTTGATATATATATGCAAATAGTTGTTGAAAACATAACTAGCTCTTGTAATACTCTCGTATTTAAGGAAACAGTTTTATACCCTCGAAAAGGAAGGAAGGAAGGAAGGAAAAAGGAAAGAGAAGTAAAGGAAAACCCGATGAGTCAAGGGGAAATCCGCATCTAAGAGAGGTCGGAAAAAACAGGGGTCAGAAAGAGGACCAAAGCGCATGCATTAGATGTGGAAACAAGACGAGAGGAGACAGACACCAGGTGATGCTGTCAAGCGTGGAATTAACTCTAAATTCACTACTCGTAATATGATGTAAATTGAACACTGCGACTAAATTCTATCAATGTGAATCCATTGGATTGAAAGTGAAATTTTGGTCATGTATTAATTGAAAGTGAAATTTTGGTTATGCATTAATTGATTACATTTATTTTAGTAAATCGGTTGTATTAGTTGAAAGTGAAATTTTGGTTATGTACTAATTGATTAAATTTATTTTTATTTATTGGTAAAGGGGGCTCACAGTTGTTATTTCTTTCAGTAACCTTGCTCAGCTATCTGTTAACATTCCATCTATCCATCCACACTGGGCAATAACACCGTGGGAGGTCATTCCCTAGTTAACGATCGCCAAATCAATTAAGGAGGCTTTAAATATTTAAAGTCCCCCGTTAAAAGTAACAAGCTTTTCAAGATGGCTGGCATGGTGGCTATAATGAATGTTAGATGGGCACCATTTTCATTTAGTTCCAATAAGACATCATATGAAGCCTCTTGGCGAAAACCCAATGATGATTTGACTTTCTGTCTAGAAGGAGTAGGAATAAGATTTTTCAGAATGGCCAGTGAGGTGGCAATACTGGACATCATATTGGCACAAGTTTTATTTAAGACCAATTAGACACCATAAGAAAAACACAACCCATCCAGATGATTTTCCAGGAAAAAAGCTATTGGAGTAACAAGACTTTTAAGATGGTTGTTGTGGTGATCATACTGGACATCAGATTAATATTATTTTTACACTGGACTTCACAGAATGTCTTTTAATAAAAACCCACGTTGATATGACTATCCATTCAGGAATAGTAACAGTAACATTTTAAAGATGGCGATATCAAAGTAAAGATTGGAACTTGACCTTGGGATGACTGGTGTGGAAAGTTTCATGGCAATACTCCAAGCTGATTAAGAGAAGTAGCAATAACAAACTTGTTCTAATGGATGGAAAGAAAATGGATGCTGGATGACTGATGATGGACAGCATAAGACACGTCATCCAGTCAACTTTTTTGGTCTATGACCGGCAGAGTTTAAAAAAAGTAAATACTCTTCAGAAAATAGTGTGAGTAAAATTGCTGGAACAAAGAGATTTGTCAATATGCACATTTCCATTGATAACCATAATTGTAAGGGTGCAAATTTCTGTCGATCTATGAAGAGAACATTAATTTGGGCAGGTGAACAATTAATTAGATTTATGGGGACCAGCACGTGTTAAATCATCATAATGCACAGATTGTTAATGGCTGTGTCAGGAGAGAAACGATTCTTAATTAAGCATTTGTTTATTTAACAAGTCAGACAGACTGGAAGAATAGGGTTAACTTCGATCTTGTACTGGAATTGGCAGATTTGAGATTTTCCAGAATTAGTTATTTGGGAATCTAGAGGTCACGCAGTCTACAAATTTGGCGCCTAGTTATAAAAGGCGGGAGATATATTTAATCTGGATTGGTTATGCTAAAATAAGTAGCGTGGTTCCCACATGAAAATTTCTTGGTTTTAATATGTCCCATCACAAAATTTTAGTCAGCCTACGTTTTTCTGCAAGAGAAAACAAAGGTAGGAGACTCCGAGGTCGAATTTAGAAGAAATTCTCTCATAAAATAATTATCCAAGGGGCTGAATGTCTGGAAAGTTGACTGACATGATTTTGGCGGTAGAAGCGAGCGAAGCTTGAAAGCACAAGGTATTTTGCGCCAGTCTCATGTAATTCGTTGATATGAATATAACGATTTGTTTGATTTATTTGCTTATATTTGCATGAATTTATTTGTTTAAATTCATAGATCAATTTTCTTGATATGAATACAACTGTGTGAGTTCATCTATATGAATCCGTACAATGATATTCTTTATATAAGTTTGACGAATTGTTTGAATGTGTCGTCTTGATTGTTATAGGAAAATATGTATCTAAGAATTTCATGCCTTACCTTAGTTGATATGAGTTAAGAGAATCCATGTGAATTCACCGACCTTAGATGATATCACGTATGATAAAGACTTGAGTGCGTATTGACTGAAAGTAACATTGTTAAACCATGAAGTGAGATTTCATGTACACTAGAGACTTGAATGTGTGTATTTGCTAGAAATAATGTAGTTAAGCCATGTAATGGATTTCATTCATTCATTTGTGTAATTAAGACGGAACAGAACTGTTATGTGTTGTGGGATGTTAATGTGAGTCAGGTTGAAATAGCTGTTAGGAAGTACATTAATCTTATGAAACTAGGTTTGTTTATGGTCTGCCATGTTTAGCTTGACCAGATAGCCTTTGGTATCTATTTGAATTCCCATAGAACTATATCTGACATAACAAGAGGGAAGTAATGATCTATTCTCAGTAGGATATCTGACAGAAGATTTAGGTTGCTTCTTTGTTTATTTTTGGAAGGTGAAATAGCTGCACAGGACGTATCCATGTACCTACCTATGGAAGTATCTATGTATCATGTACTTACATATCCACCTATCCACATAAAGTTCGAGGGCCGAAAGAGGCGAGACAATAGAAAGTTTGGAAAAGGGAAAAGTGGAAAGGACCAAGAAGAACAGTCACAGAGAAATTGGAGAACAGCCTCAGTGAATTTGGAATGAACTGGAAATAATCAGGTTATGAAGTTGTACAAGGCAATGACTTCGACTGTTCATTCGATTCTATGATGAACTAATTCTATCATTTAAAACAGATCGGCTATTTATATAAGTATATTTGTGTTTGAAATTTGGTGAATGATTTATTTCAAAAAGAAGTGTATCTTCCTAACGTATTGCATTATCATGGTTGTTTGTGTAATTGATTAAATTGTTATTTTCATGTACGGGGGCTCGTGTCATTCTGTTTTATATATCTGCTCAGATCTCTGTCTATTCCACCTATAAGTTTCACATTTTATATTGATATTTACTCGATCCGGGCAATAACACCAAAGGCAATCACCCTCTAGATAACAATAACCAAATTTCCACTACAACCCACCCCCAACAAAGTGGGGGCTACGTAGCAATAATATTTTACCAAGTTTCATGACAATCCATCTAAAATTGTAGAAAAAAATGCACCAACAAGATTGTGTCATACACTGTATTAAGCCACAACGAAGGGGCAACAATAATAAAAGAGTTAACAGTGAATGGCAAATTATGCTTCCACTTTGTGTTTAATAATCCTGTGTGTAGATAATTGAAACCACTTTTCTTTTTTAAGGTAAAATTTACCTTAAACCTTTTACCCCAATGGCCTTCCTTAGCCCAAGTATATACCATGCACAAAGTATTGTCAACTTGTCTATGATGCTGAACAAATGGTATTGTGCAGAAGCCATTTTTCTTCTTTCAGTCACAGCGACCTTGGCCTTTGACCTTTTGCTCCAAACCAAAATGCTTCTTCCTTACCCCAAATACAAGCCTTTCACATAGTTTTGTCTAGGTCTCTGATGTAAAACAAATGTTATTCTGCAGAAACCATATATATTCTTTCAGTCAAAGGGAATTTAGCATTTGAACTTTTGACCCTGAAATTCACAGGTTTCTTCCTTAGTTCAAGCACAAGCAATCCATAAAGTTTGGTAACCACTGATGACCGAGAACTTAAGTTACTGTGTGAAAACCATTTTTCTTTCTTTAGTCACAGTGACTTTGAGAATGAACTATTTATGATACTGAACTTTTACCTCAAAACTGATAGAATTTGACACTTGAACTTTTACCTAAAAACTGGTAGAATTCTTACCCTTTGTACATGCCCTATATAAAATTAGTAACCACAGATGGTGAGAATTCAGAGAACTTGACCTCTGACCTTTTAATCCTGAAATCAATAGGTTTCTTCCTTACATTAAGTGTAAGACATTCAATAAAGTCTGGCAACTGTAGATGGTTAACAACACAAGTTAGTGTGCAGGAATAAAATTAACATCAGGTGGACAGATGGCTAAACAACATCATAATATAACATACTGTGCCTTATGGCAGGCACATAAAAAATTTGGGAGTAAACTGATTTCTCCATATGTGCAAGTGATAATCAAATTTTTTGGTGATCCATCAAAAACTGAGTGTCTAGCTGCACCAAGTCTAGTCTGATAAATCACCCCACCCCCATCAAGATCAGTACAGGTCTATGATCCCCCAAACTCTAAATCAATACAGGTCTAGGATTTATTCACTAAAGTTAGTCTGATAAATGATCCACCAAACTCTGTATCAGTACAAGTCAGGGATTTATTGGACTAAACCTGTCTGATAAATCAGCAGTCCCCTCCAACCCCTAACTGATATCAGTACTGGTCTGGGTTGTATTGGATTAATGCTTTTAATACTTGACTGTAAAAAAAACCCCAACCAATATTGAGATTTCTAAAGTCTTTCTCATAAGTAAGATGAAAATTTTAAATTATGGAAACATTAAATTTGTGGTTGTCAAAAGTTACTATAACCTATTGTTTTGAAACTATATATAAAACAAGTTCCAACTCTTAATGTTCACATTTCCTTCTTGTATATACGTGTGACAGTCTATATGTAAATAGCTTAAACAGTGATTGTGAGGAGGATAGGGAAACCCTGGC
The DNA here is from genome assembly GCA_016617855.1 of Megalonaias nervosa. Classification (NCBI taxonomy): domain Eukaryota; kingdom Metazoa; phylum Mollusca; class Bivalvia; order Unionida; family Unionidae; genus Megalonaias; species Megalonaias nervosa. The sequence goes on from JAECUM010013780.1 coordinate 16,941, forward strand.
AACCAGTGTCAGGGACTTCTTTAGGGTTATTATGAATAGGACTTTGGTCAAGAAACTTTAGAGAAAATTGGATGAACTGGGAAAAAAAATTCAAGGGTAAAATTGCACAAATTGGGAATTCTGCAAGATCCTGAACTACTTCTCTTTGCTACCACACTTTTTTTCCCACAAAGTAAAATGCACAGACTGACAACCATATTTTGTTTTCTTTTGCCTCAATATAATTTTTTTTTTCTTCAGCAAACATAATGCATATAATTAGTATGTTTCTTCTACAAATCCAAGCAAGAATTAAGCTATCTGGTGTCAGGACAGTTTTTTATTAAAATATATCCAAGGCTGCCCACACCTCTTTTTAAATGGTTGGTTGGTCCCCAATTCTGATCCTCCTGTGTTACAAGATTTAACTCTAATGACTTCGCACTGGAGGATGTCTCTGCACATTGTTCATTACCATACTAGTTGTACAAAAGTTTGATAAGAATCAATCTGTAGCAAAGACCTTAAAATAAATACCTTAAAATAAATGACTTTTGTGGTACAGGTCTTATGATGGTATAGACACAATGACTCTGTCTTGCCAAACAGGTCACAATGTTGGTTGTTCTATGACCTTTACATGGAACTAACTGACTGTCATACAACAATGGACTAAGATTACAGGAGATGATACCCCTGTAAACCAAACTTTAATTAGCTCTACTAAAAATAATTGGCTGGGACTTGTTTTCGCTTTGTCAAGAGATGTAGGTCTCAGTACAAACCCTATCATATAGTTCCATTGCTTCAGCAAGTCTTTGGATTGCATTACATAGCTTCCTCTTTGAATGGTAATCTTTGTCAAATGTCCAAAAATTTGTTCCAAATATTTAAGATGACTGGAACAAGGTAGTGTACAGTGATCTGCAGTCTGGGACAAGGTAAATGACTGCAGATTTTTCCAGTCTGTAGTCCCTTGGACAAGGCATTTTGAGATGATTTCTGGCATAAGATCATCAAAGTATCCCTAATCCATACATTGTACATCTTAGACTTTTTGAGGTCAGATAGAGCAAAAGCAAAGAACTTACAAAAAGAAGAATGTCTTTTGAGAACTCTTTTACTAAGAGTTCCTAAGAGTGTTGCTTCTTTTAATAGGTGTTCTTTCCATACAAAACCTTTTTTAATGTTGTTTGGTTTGTTTGTAATGGTACTTTCAGCAATTGGGCTATGTAATGCCAAGGAATCAGAAGCTATGTGCCTTTCCCAAGGATGCACCAGAAACCAGACCAGGGCTGCTTCTTGTCCATCTTGGCTCTAGCAATGACTGAAGTTGCAACATGGCAACAAAGAATGTGATGATGGCAGTCAGATTTCCATTTTAAAACAATGTTTTTGTCAATCAAAACAAATAACAGTCTGGCAAACTGCAATGCAAAGTTCCTGATACTGCTATGTATTTTCTCAGCTGAATTAAAGACATTGGTAACTCAAATTCTGGGTTTAAGAACTTGCACAATTTGGCATTTAATCAATAAATTATAAGTTAGAATAGAAAACCAATAAAAACATGGGAGTTGTTATACTAACACCAATAGACAAATGAGTGAACTCTTAAAAGAGATCAAAATCTGGAATGGAAAAAATCAATAAAGTAGCCATTTTCAGGTGAACCAGATGTAAGAGGGGTCCAAGATGGCAGAGTGGTTTAAGGTGTTCACCTTTAAAGATCCCTCTGCCTGCCTGGGTTTGAGTCTGGCCAAAGTGGTTTTGTGAAAAAGTTTGACAAGACCTTTCTGAGGTTTGGTGGTTCTCTCTGGGTCCTTCCTCCTCTATCATGTACTAAAATATGGCATTAAACTCACAAATCAAAACAACACCAATCAGACATGTAAATGTTTTAATTGATTACCTAAACAATTTATCACAATTATACAAGTGTCCAAAGAAAAGATGATAGCACAGTGCAGATGACAAAAGTTAAGGTGGAAAAATAGTCCAAGCAAAATAAACTTATCAATTTTTTTACCCCTATCAATGCACTAAGCACTATCTAGTATTTTTCATGATTTTTCAGAAATTGTGGTACTATACTATAAATGGACTATTGGTTGTAGAAATTGTGGTACTATACCATGAATGGACTACTGGTTGTAGAAATTTTGGTACTATACACTGAAAAGACTATTGGTTGTAGAAATTGTGATACTATACCATCCATGGACTTGGTTGTAGAAAATGTCATACTATACCATGAATGGACTACTGGTTGTAGAAATTGTGGCACTATACCATGAATGGACTACTGGTTGTAGAAATTGTGGTACTATACCATAAATGGACTACTGGTTGTAGAAACTGTGGTACTATGCCATGAATGGACTATTGGTTGCAGAAATTGTGGCACTATATCATGAATGGACTACTGGTTGTAGAGATTGTAGTACTATATGATGAATGGACTACTGGTGGTAGAAATTGTGGTTTCTATACCACGAATGGACTATTGGTTGTAGAAATTGTAGTACTATAACACAAATGGACTATTGGTTGTAGAAATTGTGGTACTATACCACAAATGGACTATTGGTTGTTGAAATTGTGGTACTATATCATTAATAGACTGTTGGTTGCAAAAACTGTGGTACTATACCATGAATGGACTACTGGTCATAGAAATTGTGGTTTCTATACCATGAATGGACTTCTAATTGGTTGTAGAAATTGTGCTACTATACCATACATGGATTACTGATTGCAGAGTACCAATTTTCATGCATTTCATAGCTGCATGCTTTAATTTTGGTTTTGGGGCCTGACATTTGTGTGGGCCTGACATCACTCACCTGGCTTCCATAACTTGACAGTTGATAATTTCACTAAACTGGCTGCTTAAATATTGTAAAAACACAATCCATGCAATAACACTCCCAAACTTCATACTGTATTGATTTTACCTATTTTACTATAGTCTGATGCAAGTTCTTTCCAAAGATAAAGTTCACTTGTTTTGTTTTTGTTGGGTTTAACACCACTTTTCAGCGCATAACAGGCCATTTGACGGAGGAAGAATCCGGAAAGACCCTGGGAACAACCACCAACCCATGGGGAAACTACTGGCAAACTTTATTACATACAGTATCCATATTTGTTGAACTTACACTCGAACTCACTCAGACAAAGGTGAGTTGCATTAGTGAGCTGTAAGGTGAGTGCCTTAGACAGCTCATCCATTTGGGACCCCTTTATGGCTACAAACAACTATGAATTTAACAACTCAACAAGCAATGATCCTTTTATTCCAAACACATGATTCCATCCTCAAGCCACAAGTTTAAGTTTAAATGAAAATAAAATTATTTCCCCAAAATATGAAAAATGACACCCATGAAAATGGATGAATTCATAGTGCTGGCTGATAGTGAATTACAATCAAATGAGTTTCATGGGAGTCACTGTAAATACTGCATGATAATGAAAATTCATCTGGGCAACAGAAAGGTGACTATAAATATCATGGTTTTCAGACTCTATAAATACTGTTATCAAAAATTATTTTGCAAAATTCTTAACATGATGACACATTTCTGGCATTTATCTGGAGGTGTAACATGTTTTAAGAGAGGGGGCCCAGCTTGCCTACCAACACATATTTCAACCAATCACAGATACCAGCAAGTTCACCACCAATTCTTTATGATAGCATTCCTTGTCACCTTGCATTATTCAACTTGACAATGATAATGACATGTGCCATGACACACATCAGGTGCAAAAACCTGCTTATTAACAAGATCTCATTATAATTACAATATCTGTTCAGACAACAATATATATATATATATCTATAGATCACAACACAATTACAATATCTATTAAGACAAAGACCCATACAGACTGTGCAGTATGTATGTAAGTTCTGCACTCAAGGTGGGGTCATTAACAACTGACAAAAGCCCACTGCCTGAACTTGATCCTTCTGTGTATCCACAAATACCTTGTCATGGGCCAGAGAGGATTACAGGATAAAAGAATTCACTGAAAAATCTTGCCTGAAAATTTGGGATTGCTGTATTAATTCTCACAAACTTTAAGTTACTGTACCAATTTGCAAAGGTTTCACTAACACATAATCAATGTACAGGCTGAAACTGAATCACCATCCTGATAATCAAGACTAACTCAATCAACTCCTTTTTCTTCCAGTGATGTCACACTGTCATGTCATGCTGGTGATGACAAATGGAGTATGCATGTTTTCATACAAGTCTACATTCCTCAGAATGCTTAAATGATTTCGTACCTACTAAAACTGAAGAAGAATTCTATTAGTTATGCAGGTTTTCTTGAGAAAATTCTGTACGCTTTAGAATTCTATTATTTAATAAGTGGTAAATCTGTGCAAGCCTTCCACAGAATTTCAGTAATCATAAATGATGTAGAACTCCAAGTTACTGTGTAGAAACCATTTTTCTTCTACAGCCACAGTCACACTGACCTTCGAGTTTTTGATCTGAAATCCAATGGATTCTTCTTTATCCCAAGTGCAAGCCATTCACAAAGTTTGGTAACTGTAGATGGCAGACACATAGAGTTAAGCACTGGAAATAAAATTAGTAGCAGACAGATGGATGGATCTATAGATAACATCTAACAGACTTGTGGCAGGGGTATAAAAATATCAATTGGAAACAGATATGTTCATTTATAAACAAACATTGTACAATTTACAATAAATGCCACATTTGTATATGAACTGTATATTGTACAATTTAAATGCTGCCACAGTTGTGAGGAAATTGTATTTGTACATTTTACAATGTTGTAGCATCCGCCTCAGAGAGGTCAAAGGTTTGAACCCCAGCCGAGTCATACCAAAGACTTACAAAAATGGTACTAGCAGCTGCCTCACTTTGGCACTCAGCATTAAGAGGTTAGTGTTAGGACTGGTCTGCCTGGTGTCAGGATAATCTGACTGAGTGGGACATGATGATATATGTCTGTGGCATGGTGCCCCAGTGCTAGAAATCACTATAAACTGCCACACTGCAGACATTGTAGTGGTATGACTGAAAAATTATTAAAGCTAAGTTAAAAAGCTAAATACACACACACACACACACACACACACACACACTAAATGCCATGGATGCATGTGAATTTTCTTTTTGTTTATTAGTGTAAATAGGAATACAACTTAAGATGCTGAAACACTATAAACTGCCACACTGCAGACATTGTAGTGATATGACTGAAAAATTATTAAAGCTAAGTTAAAAAGCTAAATAACACTCACACACACACACACACACACACACACTAAATGCCATGGATGCATGTGAATTTTCTTTTTGTTTATTAGTGTAAATAGGAATACAACTTAAGATGCTGAAACGCAGTTCATATGCCTGGTCAGCAGACTGAAGAACGACATACCATAACATCTGGCATGGTAATTTGTGTAATCATACATAATTCGTAGCACATTATTGAAATAAACTTATAATGACTGCAACAGATGAACTTTATGGATGAATGCTTCTCACTATTAAACCCGGTTTGACAAATAAAGGCAACAACCACATATCCAATAATTTATTACTCAAAATGCAGTGGGCTCACTTACAGTGACATTAACAGTATTAGTATGCAAATATATTCTGTCTCATGCATACAAAAACACACACATGCATACACACACAGTCAAGTTGACTTGAATAGAAATTTATAATGCAAACACATAACCAGAATTGCCAGATGCAGCTTACAAATTCAGCACCCTCGATGAGAAAATGGTAAACCTTGTGTATAACAAAAACTGAGAACTTAAGGACTAAATTCTCTTAAATTGTTGGTTCAATAGTGGTAAAATGTTATAGACGTAACAAATAAAATCAATTATATCAATCGAGGGCGAATCATCATACCTTAGCCCGGATCTTCCCTTCCCTTATATTTGTGTCTCTTACTTATATTTATGTGACTTACTTATATTTATGTGTCTTACTTGTATTTATATGTCTCACATATTTATGTGTCTTACTTATATTTATGTGTCTGTCTTATATGTATGTGTCTCACTTATATTAATGTGTATTACTTATATTTATGTGTCTTGCTTATATTTATGTCTTACTTATATTTATGTGTCTTACTTATATTTATGTGTCTCACTTATATTTATGTGTCTCACTTATTTATGTGTCTAATTATATTTATGTCTTACTTATATTTATGTGTCTTACTTATATGTATGTGTCTTACTTGATGATTCTGGTTATTAAAGTTCTAAATGCGAGTAACATTCAATGCTTTGTTTTATTTTAGAAGAAATTCCTTCGTAAAGATGATATCTGAATTTGATAAAAAGACATTAACTATTTTATATGAGTATGACCCTTTTCATCAAGGTCTAAATTTAGTATGAATCAAAATTTCCCTCACCTTGAATATGAAATCCTAGTACAAAAGACCCGTGTTAGAATACAGTGAAACCTGTTTTAAGTAGACATTTGTAGAAAATGAGAAAAGTGTTCTACGCTTTCTTAAAGGTCCATTTCAATGTTTTTTTTGGAATAAGGAATTTTGAAAAAGTCAATGTTACCAATGTTAAAGACAAATGTTTACTTAATAAATGTGACCTAAAATAGGCAGATCTAACTGTATGCTACAAATTGTTCACTCTTAGATGTTATGCAAAGATTACTGTCAATTAGTCTGACTTTGATAAATTTAGTGAGAAAATGTAAAGCTGATAATGCACTCCAATGCAACTTGTGCCCATACATTATTTCCTCTGAGTGGTAGACTGTCAACAGCTAGACCAGACTGCTTCTATATTTTTAGAGGGCTTTGTTCATAACTGAAACTACTGAAGGACTCCCTTACTAATGATATGCAAAAATGGGAACCAGTCTAGAAATGGGTGTAGAAATGGGTGATGTGGCAGGGGAGAGTTTCGTAAATTGCAGTACAGCAGTAGACACGTTGGTTCAAGGCAAGCAGAATATCTCAAATACTGCCTGGATAACAACTATTTTGAATAGCATCAAGCTATTAAGAACACAATATTTTTCAAAATTATCACCCAGGGAAAGGGCTTGTGTTTGTACTTTGAGAATCACGTGTTCTCAAAAATGGCTTTCAGGCATGAAAATCGCATGTATAAATTTGGGGGTGGGGTGTATCTACTTTTTATTCTATGCATTTCCACTGACTTGTCAGGTCAAGCGAACGATATTCTTATGTTATACTTTATTATACCTATACAAAAATATGGACCTATTTTTTACCTCGCTCATGTATTTTATTTTTTATGAATTTTTAAATTAGGCAGGTGTATGCAACATTAAATTTGTGCATAAAAAAATCTCCCTTGCACCCTGAGCATAAATGGAGTATATTGGGTTTGTCAGGCAGGGATTGGTTGATAAAGAAAGTCAGATTTTAGAAAAGGAAATTTTTTGAGAGCTTGTCATAGTTTTAACTGGAGAAAAAGAGACAATATTTCATTGATGGAACTTTAGTTTTTTACAGACTTGAGTTTGGAAATCTCATTACCGAAATTAGCACCTGCCTTTTTTTGTGTGCAGAATTGAAAGCACATGTTTCAAACACATGTAGATCCAGAAAATGCTGCAGCTCATAAACTTTTCTCTACACAGAAGCTGTCATCAAGGATGTGTTTATGCTGATAAAATCAGGTTTGATCATGAGCATTCAGAGATGTAAAATTACTGAATTCTTAACATTAGTACAAGGAGTTCTGAAACAAGTATCCAAAGGGGCAATAGCACACATACAACACCTGTCTTGCAGGACATTTAGTCCCCAAAATGAACATGGCAGACAGATATTTCTGGAATTTAACATAGAAACATTCAAAGGAAGTAAAAAAAAGTTGTTAAAAATAAGAAACATTATTATACATAATTATTCAACGAACTGAAAAGGCATCCATTTTGGTTCTGAATTAGCTTTTTTTAAAGATTTAGTATCATTCTTCCATTTTTCACTAGTTTTCTATCAAACTATTTATAAAATTATGTTTTCTTTCAGAAAACTATACTTTACAATTTCACTGACAACAGTATTTTCTGCCACTCATCTATTTAAAAAATGATAAATTGTTTGCCAAAAAGAAGGCTTTACTTGACACATAATTCATGGATATTTCCACTCAAGTGAGACAGTCGTTTTTTATTTCGTCTGGTCCTCAAATGTGTTGGAGGATGACAATAATGGGTAGGTTTTGTTGCTTGTATAATTTTTTTGTTCAATCTGGGCTGTGACAATCATTCAATTATAGGATTTTGACATGTCTGTAGATAAGCTTCCATACTGCTTTTGTCTTGTGTGTTGTGGCCAAAGAGTATTTAAACAAGTGAGAAAACATAAGATTATTACAGTCAACTTATGTCCAATGTCTGACATGCCGAGATCACCAATGGTCATGGAGCTCTGCAAATGTATGTATGTATGTATGTATGTATGTATGTATGTATGTATGTATGTATATATGTATGTATGTATGTATGTATGTATCCAAAGCGCTGTCAAAACAATTTTGTAAGGTTTTTATTACTAATTTTTAAATCAATGAACGATTAGAATAAAACCTATTGCTTGAATAAAAAAAAATTCTGCTGTTTCTTAAATACAAAATATTCTAAATATCTTTATAAAGCATGTTTCTCTATTACACAAACCAAATGACAAAACCTATGATTGTTATGTAATCGCAGTACATAAAAAATGATGTAATATGGGGAATAGAGCCTAATCTGATTAACCTCTACAAATGATCATTGATTCAATGCAATTATACAAGTGAGAACAATATAATGGCTGCCTATAAACATCAAAACCCATTCAAGGAAAGGGTTAGTCAGAATACAGATGTCAGGTTTTAAATGCCAGATTGCTCTTCAGGTAATTCAGTTCAAAATAATATGAATCGGAATTCTTGTATGCTAAGAATTTTAGAATTTCAGATTTGTCACTTACAATATGGCCACTAGGAGTGTTGTTGTCTCTTTCCAAAGCCAGGCTTTGTTGACATCGGCTGCTGGCAACCACTTTAGCACATTCCAAGTGGCAACAGTTCCCACACACTGAAATATGTTAACATGTTAAACTAAAAAAATGCAAATAAGGCAATTGTTATTAACAAGAGTCTATCAAAAGGGCTGATGGTCTAATTGGCAAAAAGAATTCTTATTAATTCAAGATAAGATCATTACTTCCTTTTAACTGCCAAGTGTTGAAACCAACTCTGATATTCTTTTGTAACAAAAGAAAATGTTCAAATTAGTTGCAGTGGATTATATAGGATGTCAGCTTGGCACTATTTTCATTTAGGGCAAAGTAGATGTCATTATAAGTCTTTTTGTGAAAACGCATGCTATAATGATCATCCATTCATGGAAAGTACTGACATCAAGATTTTTAAGACAGTCATCATGGCAGCCATATTGGATGTATGACTGGCACTATTTTCATTTAGGACCAACTAGGTCCATTGGTGAAACCCCTCTCTTGATATAGCCATTATTTTGGAAGAAGAGATAACAATATTTTCAAGATAGCCACTATGGTGGGCATACAGAGGTTAGTCATTTTCATTAAGAACCAAGTAGACACCATAAGAAGTTATCTGTGAAAACCCATGGTCAAAAATACTTTCCATTTAAGAGGAATACCCAAAACAAGGTTTTCAAGATTGTTACCATGGTGGCCATATTGGATATCAAATAAACACCATTTTCATTTAGGACCAGCATCACAACTGGTTTTGTGTTGAAAGCATGATGTCAATATGACCAGCCATCTAGGAGAAGTAGTCATAATTAGATTTTCCAGATGGTTGTCAGCCATATTGGAGGTCAAGTTAACACCAGTTTCATTTATGAACAACTAGACATCATGTCTTCCAGTGAAAACCCAATGCTTACATAGTCATTCAATCAGGATATGTAGTCATCATAGCAATTTCAAAATGGCTTCCATGGTGGCCATATTTTATGTCTGATTGGCACCATGTTCCTTTAGGACCAACCAAACATCATAAGATGTCTTTCAGTTAAAACCTCACATTGATATGACCAGCCATTCAGAAGTAGCAATAACATGATTCTCAAGATGGTGGACATATTGGATGTGGCACCATTTTCATTTAGGACCAACTTGACATCGTAAGAAGTCTTCTGGTGAAAACAACAGTTCAAGATGACTTTTATCTCAGGAGAAGTAGAGATAACAAAATTTTCAACATGGCTGCCATAGCATACTGGTTTTGGACATCAGATTGGCACTATTTTCATTTTGGACCAATTAGACATAACAAAAGTCTTTCAGTGAAACCACCATGCTGATGTGACCATCCTTAAAGGAGTGGTAGTAATAATAAGATTTTTAACATGGTGTCTGTGATGACCATATTGGATGTCCAAATGGCACCATTTTCATTCAGGACATATGAGACCATGGAATGAATAAGTGTGTGAAGTTTCATAGCAATTCTCCAAGTAAAGGAGAAGTAGCAATAATAAAACGTTGCTGATGGACAGATGAAAATGAACTGCAGACGATGGATGAGAGACAAAAGACAATCCCATAAACTCTTGTAGAAGTAAAAATGTGAAAAAAATCATGAAAATATGTTTGGAGTGAAGACAGTGAATTTATAATCGTTCTAATGCACTGCTCCTTGGAAAAATATATAGAACGAGATTCATTCAAGAAATTTCAATTTCACGCCAAGCTTTCAGTGAATTTATAATTGTTCTAATGCAATGCACCTTGGATAAAATATATAAAATGAGACTCTTTCAAGAAATTTCAGTTTCACGCCAAGCTCTCCTAATGATCTTCATATTTACAGTCACACTTTCCAGTAATGTAGGCATCATCTGATATCTCCATGCCTGTTACCACTTGACCAATACCCTTAGTTTTATTTATTGTTGATGTTCTATCTTGGGTTTAACATTTTTCAGTACATGATAGGCTATACATGGCGTAAAGAGCCCCAGTAGGGTGAATTAGCCATATTAAGACAGATGTGACCTTTCTTGTGAAATGATCTGAAAAATGACTACCACAATGTTGATAGTAATAGTAAAACCAAAAAGTTCCAGAAGGCAGGGAAAGGATTTTTCCCATGATCGCAGACAATCACAGGCTTATTTGGACCAATCAGTATCACATAAAGTGATATGTTAACATGTTGTCAAACACAAAAATTTTAAACTGAACAAATATGCAAAGTGTACCATGAGATCAACTCACAAATGGACATAATAAACAGAAAATTTTACAAGAACCTGTACCAACTAGGTACATTGTTTATATACAGTACAAAAAACAGTGTGAAAGAAATGTGAAAGGTTTAAAA
>JAECUM010013781.1:0-38277 GCA_016617855.1 Megalonaias nervosa
AAAATTTCCATAATGTGTTCTAGCTTTCTAAATTGTTAGATTCCCAAGGACACCATACTAACCAAACGCGAATGTTATATTTCTGTAAGCCAGATACAGCCCTAAACGTTTTGTGTACAATTTTTTTTTTTAATTCCCTGTAGCACATTTACTTACTTGTTTTCAACAAGTTTTATTTGAAATTGACTTTCTTAAGTTAAAATGTTGTAAACGTAGAACACTGAGGAAAAGCAACGGCTTCAAGCGACAAAGAAAAAACATTTTATGTTGAATGGCTTGTACGAAAACGGTAACTCGATGTATTGTGACAAAGTTACGAACCAAACTTTTAACATTATTTTTATTACGTATTTGGTTTAATCAGTTAACAAGCATACAACACAATGTTTGTGAATTTCAGACTGTGCGTTGTATGTCTTTTAGGCGTATTTGTCTATCTAATCCATTTTGTAACCGTGTTATAATATTTCATTACTTTTCAGGTGTTTTGGTTGTTACGGGTCTATGCTCTTAAAATAAGTAACAGAAAAGTGTGAAGACAACAAGCTTTGTAAAATTTAACAAATAATTTTTTCGCTAGAATACAAAGTGAAAAATGAGAACAAAAATTAAATCCAAACATAATCCAAGAATTAAAGACACAAGTCCTAGTAATAAAAAGTCCTGTATAAAACTCATTTCAAATCCCAAACAGATCCAAAATTGAAGGCGATCACGTGTCTGTTACAGCCTACGAAGTACTGATGTGTCAACAATCTCTTGTTGAATCACAGAAATATTATTCTTGAGCACTTTTGTATTTCCAGAGAAAATAATCATTTGAATTCAATAATTTGAAGAAAATAAAATTCAGCAAAAACGGGTCACAACATACTACAACTTGAGAGAAACATAGCGTGTTATTGCGTTGGAGCAAATGATAGTGTTGTTTTGGAAAACAAAGTTACCGACTTTTGCGATTTTTGTTTAATTCGCTATTCCCCCCCCCCTCTCTCTCTCTCTCTCTCTCTCTCTCTCTCTCTCTCTCTCAGAAACAATATGGTGGATCACTGCTCCGGTTCTAATTTTGTAAATGATTTGTTTACGTAAAATGGCTATGATGGAACAAACCGGGATGACTTTTTTCAGTTGAAATCGACTCTAATTGTTTTAACCTTTTAATATTGTAAACGTAAAATTTGAAATGTGAACATTGGTATTCTTTTTCTAATGGGAAATATCGCAAGAACTGTAACAATAACCCGAAGAGATTGCTGGTATTATAGAGCTAAAAAGGATGAAAAAAAACTGCTAACTTAAATATCAATAATGATGTTGGCAACTTTCCCCGATCTCTTTGTCTGACAAGCAGACGACACACAGAGTTATCGAATTTCATTGTGGTTCATGTCTGCAAGAGGTAAGATCGTTATAAACACCTCTTCTCAAGGCTCTGAAACTTTCTGAACCAATCAATATTCTAGAAAATGATGCTAGTCTTTATCGCCAACTGCTGTATGTTTATCTTGGTCTATGCTTGTTTGTGTGTTTGTGTGAATGTATGTGTACATCAAAACAAAACAAAAATATCACATCCCCTCATTTTGTTTGTGTGCTCGTGCGTTTGCGTATACTTCGAACACTATAATTTATAAGTGCGCTTGCTTGCACGAAATGAAAATATTATCCCACTTTTTGTAAATATTTGTGTGTTGGTATGTATGAAAAAGATAATAAGCCCCCTCTTTGCAAGCGTTTCCATGCTTGTATTTTAAAGAACAAAATAATACAATTTTCTTTGATATATGTGTGTCTGTTTGAATCGAAAATATATACTAAACCCACATTTGCATCAATATGGATTGTACCTCATCCCTTTTGTTTGTGTTTCTATGTAATTGTTAGGAGCATTTGTATGAAAACATATCGTACTCTATCAACTTTTTAAGCGATTTTACTTTATGAACCAATCACCGTATTCCAATAAACGCATAAACAAAAGAGTTATATATGACATTCTTATCAGGTTAGGAATTATATTATCTTTTTCACAAGTACAGGCCATCGTCTTCTAAACTATTCTAATCTTGATTTTAAAAAACACTGTACCTTATCTCACATTTTGAAAACGTATCTTAACTCTCCTTCGATTCGACGAGTAATTTTGTAATCTGGTTTATGACAAAAATGTATCCGATATGTATTGCCACTCGACAAATTAGTAGTGAATGTGAATTTGAATTTTGTCTGTAATTAGGCTGTAATGTTAAATGATGTGATGTTCAAATGTCAGTAGGATCCTAGACCATTCCATCCGTAATTTTAAATTCCCATTTGAATAATACCCGCCTACCCATTCAACCTATTGTGACATTCGTCATGTTAACATTTCTATTGACACCCATAGTTATATACGTTATGTCAAATCTCCAATGGCCTACGTAGAAGCATCAGTTACTAAAGTCCCAAGGCTCTCAATCCGACCCTTATACACACAGAACAAGGAAACGCCAAACTTCCGCATAGCAGCACAACTTTATTCCCTTAAGTTCCTGACACTTCCAAATATCCCTTGTTCCTGCTTTATTCTCCCTCATATCGAACCCTAATAACTACTTATCTGTCTATTTCCTTCTTTTTCGTCTGTCTTCATGTTTTTCTTTAAATCCATCTACTGTAAAAGTAAAAGGTAACTTTCTTCCATTTTTGCATCACGATTTAGTCAATATGTCAAGTGCCGTTTGAAAAAAATAACCCAAACTAACTTAAACTTTCTATCGAAAGTTCATTTATTCTGTCATTATTTCTTTCTGTCCGTCGATATCTATCTGCCCAAAGATATATATATATATATATATATATATATATATATATATATGTATATATATATATAGAGTATATATATATATATATATATATATATATATATATATATACCTCTCTTAGGTATTTACTAGGTCTCCGCTTATAGGTCTGTTACCGACCATTTGTGATTATGGGGAGATGGTGTTAAGGATATGTGTATCCATCCAAGTAATTAGCCAATTTCTAGGACCAAACGTATTAAAACAGAGTTTGCACATGATGTTATGATGGCATGGACTAGGCTTGTCAAATGGACCCAGTAATTTTTCAACATAAATCATTTTCGGGGTTCTTCAAATGTATATGTGTTTAGTAATTTGAGAGAAGAATAATCATGTGAGCTAGATATTTGGTTCGGTTTTCGTCTTCCATGTAGTAAGGTATCAATCTTCGGCTCGATAACGCTTACTGATGAGCCGTGCAAATGTGAAGCAAGAAAACAAATGCAAATTGAAAATTAAAGTTTAGTGATTTTTCTCCTTAAGCGATTTGCACTTTTAAGAGCCCTTCACTTCACAACACATGTTGTCGTAAGGTCCTTGGAAATGTGGTGGACATGGGTCCTAGTTTAGACTCACGCAGAAGTTGTTTAATGAGCTCAGTAGAAAGACCTTTGCATGTTACAATATATCTAACTAATATTCCTGTATTATATGCATCTGTCTGCCTTTTTCGTTCTTCCGTAAATTGAGTAGCTAACTGGATGTAAATATAAAAGATCACTTCAAATACTTCTGATTTATTGGCAAAATTTACATACAAATGGACTGAATTTTCACGTTATCTCTGCCGTGAGATATTGTAAATTTTCATTTTGGAATATGTAAGAATAATTACAATTATTATCTCGAAATGTGTGGAATAACTCGTTTTCTTAATCCTAAATATTAGGTGAATGTGTAAATGTTTGATTGTTACTACATCTAAGTATTAAATATACAGCAAATGATACGGGCCAAAGTAAAGTTAAGAATTACAGTTCATCGTTTTGCTAATTAGATCAACGGTCACTAAAATTCCAGGAGAGTAAAATAAATATAAATTAGCTTTTATTTGTTGGACCAAGCGCAGTTTCAGCAAGGTCTGTCTCATCGATGAAGGGAGCTTTTGTAGAAAATAAAATAAATTCAATGCAACTGTTCTATGAATGTTAGCCAATTTGCACATGACTTCTTTGTCTCTGGATCGCTGCTCGAAAGTGGATAACAATTCAAATACGGGAAACGCGTATTGTGCCAAGCAAAATTGATCGCAACGTATGTAGTTGTTTGCATAAAAAGAATAGATGTTGGTTTGCGATACATTGTGGAAATAAAGCTCAAAAGCATAAATTTAATAGAATTTAATATAAGAACAAATAAAGACTGCTATCATGTCTAAATTCCAAGCATGTATTAGTACTAATATGTCAGTAAATGATGATGTTTATGTCTGATTTTTTGCAGAGCCCACAACAAAATCCTAGCTTAAACAGTTGAGCAAGGCAGCAAGAAACCATCGGATACAATATCAGGCAATACGAGAAAATGAGTGTAAATGAAAATAAAACTCTTTGGTGTATAGATATTGCAGACAGGAATGTGTCTGGGCTTGATTTGAAGTTTGAAATGACCGACAAAATGTTTATCCTTTACACGCTGTGTCTTGCAGGCTCCATGGCAATCGGAATCCCTGGAAATTCCATCGTATTGGCCATATACTACAAATACAAGCCAAGCTCTAAATTAGTCTGTTACATACTATCGATTGCTGTTCTCGACCTTGTTTGCCTTTCAGTCACGGTCCAGATGTATATCGTGATACAGACTAAAATATGGGACGTAACTGATGTAAATACTCTTTGTAAGGCTTTAAACTTTACAGGCCTAATCGTGACATTTGCTGAATTATTTCTATTATCTGCTCTAGCTACTGAACGCTTTATTAAAGTCTGTAGGCCAAATTCATCATTTTCGTTGGATCGTCGAGGAAAATATATTGTTCTCTCTATAATGCTTTCCACTGTTTTCATCTCTGCCCCGAATTTGGTCTTCTCGTGGATCGATAGCCATAGACGCTGCATACCAGTATCAAATCCTACATAGATTCCTTCCGCCTTTTTTCTTGTAACGGTCAGTCTGTTTATTGCCATGTTTGGCATCGTGACTTTTTCCTATACAAGCGTGGCCAACACGTATTTTCAAAGTGTGAGAAAAACAAAACAAAATTCAATAGCTTAAAGAAAGATAATGCGTCGGAATAAGATCGTTCCACTGGCACGTGAGGTAGATTTGAAGCCGACTATCACCTGTACGTTTGAGAGAATAACGAGCGGAGCTTCCTCGTCGGTTCAGACACATATTACGGGCAAAGAAATTAATGCAAGTAGTACATGTTCTAAGCACGTGGTAATGGGTGACGCAGCTTGTTTCGGTAAAGAACATTTTCAAGGGGACAATGTTAACAGCGAGATCGAAAAAGGAAATGAAAACTATGGCAAGAACTTTGTCAATCTGGAAAAGATAACAGTGGAAACAGATCGCCCATCAGGAATATGTGTCGAAGAATTGACCCAGGCTGAACACATTGCTACCAAAGTCAAACAAAGTGAAAAGTTAGTACTCGATTCATTTTAAAATACATCTTTACCACAGAAAAGAAGACTCGTTAGGACAACCAAGGTTTCATTTCTGATCACAATAACATTTATAACTTCCTGGTTACCGGTTTGGATTTACACAGTCATGGCGTTTACTAATACTTTGATGGACCCAAATGGAACTTTATTTCTCAAGCAATCCTATCTGAACACATTAATGGACCCAATTCTTTACTTAGCATGCCATCATAATTTCAGGAACAAAGCGAAAGGATTGTTCTTCAAAAATCATTCAACAATCACTTCTTAAAATAAGATCTTGAAGGTGGACCATTTTCTCTGAGTAGCGAAAGATTCAGAGATTTCAAGCCGTGAGAAGATAAGACGAGTATGTGGAAAAGGCAAAATAATTCTTCAGTCGGTATCAGCTATTATGCACTAATTCAAATTGAATGTTAAATCAACAATAGCGGAGACTATATCATATTATATCAGACACTAACAATTCTCGAACGTCGATTCCAATAATAATCCAGAAGAAACATTTTTAATTATTTCAGACATTCATGAAATATTTCATTCATTTGGCATTTTTAGTTCAATATTAAACATAAAAAGGGTGTATTATACTGTCAACAATGCATTATTTCTCAAAAGTTCGTAATGAACAATTTAGGCAGTTATTTAATACTGTTCAAATTAAGTAAGCACATTAATTCGAAACAGTCTTCAAGTAGAAAATATTTCATGCTCAATTGAACACAATGTCTCTGCTTTAACTAACAGACACAAGGTAAAACTTCAAAATGCCCACAAGAAAGTGTTTTCTGTCACGGAGTTCTGTGTACTTAATGTTTATGCATGACACCTGAACTATGATGTGGTCGGATTTCGTTTGCAGGTAGATTGTTATCCAGGAGTGGTATATTTAGGTCTAAACTCAGTTTCAAAATACTGAGTTCGATTCATCGAAGTTTGCACGAGCAAAGTGCATGCAGTTAGGAAATCTATTATTCTGAGTTTTCTAGCTGTGTGTTGCACAAAAACCTGGGTATATGGATTAAAGTCAAAACTTAATATCATAATACAACAAAAGTTCTGTCAGAAAGCTATCTACTTTACCGGAGCAATTTTTAACTGTAGAGATATGTGAAATATACAATTGCATTCTCTTTTCGACATCCGTACTAAATGATATAATTTGTTCATACATTTGATGTTTCACTATCTATTCTTAATTTTACAGATAGTCAGACGTATATGACATAAAGCCATGTTATCAGATAGACTGTGGTCTGTTTTCAAACTAGCCATTTTATGAAAGAACAGAAGAATTGAATTAATTTAAATATTGCATGGATTAAAGAATGTGAAAATATACTGTAATTTTCTAAGATTATTCTGCTCGGATACAGATTGATATACGAACCTAATATTTACAATAATCTCCTACAGGATGTAACAAGTCACGTCACGAGCGCGCATGCGTAACGTATATTATTGTATATGTACTTGACCGTGTCTCGTGTACTATAAGGCAAAAGACATATTTTCTGGTGTTATGAATGTAATTTTTTATTTAAAGCTGATATTTTGGGTGGGGACTCGTAGGACTCCGTGTGGTTTTGTATAACATGTGTGCTGCTGTCAGTGGTGACGTTGGTTCTGAGGAACAAGAGCTTCGGGAGTAACGGGTCTGAATCGATTAAGGGGGCTCTTGAGGGATCCTTCTGCAGACTAGATGGGGCAGGCCATGCGTCTTGGCTCCTTGGCCATCCGAGAGAGTGGTGGGGCCGAAAACACTTTGTGGTAGTGAACTGGGTGTCACGATCGCTATTTGGTTGAAAAACATATATACTTATACAGATCCTACTTGTGGGTGAAGCATCATTCATATTTGTAAAAATTCCATACTTTGGTCTCCCTTGGTGGCAGTATAATAGCGTATCAACAGTGAAAATTCAAATGCTGCGATACTCTTAGTGGTAGATCAGGCATAGTTCAGTTTTGTGTAAATTTCTAAACATTGATCATCCATCGTGTTTTGCTTATAAGTTACATCTGTTAATTCTTGTTGCTACTCCTTTAATTAGTATGTTATAAATGTATCAATTGCTTTACTCGACGCGCAAATGTTTTTAAAATTCATTGCTGGATGGTATGCGCACGAGTTTGGTGCTGGATTTATTCATTTTTCAAGAACGTTATAAATAAACATCTCATTCACTAAATTGTTTTTTGTGTCTTCGCTATAATCTAATCCCAACCCTGATCATCCTATTACACTTTTGTCCTTACAAAATGACAAAATAAGACGTTTATGTGGCATATTGTATCGTCCTGTGCACAATAACCAGATAATATGCTTTTGGGCCTGTACAAAAGGCCCAGTATGATACTCACCTGGCAGTGCTTTCTTCCTGTACGGTATAAGAAAATAAGATGCTCGCTTAAAAGTATTTTATGCTCTACAAACTGATCTCTCAAGACGCCTGATTGAAAGCATTTTTCATCTTGTGAAAAATGACCCAAGAAGATGCCTACTTGATAGCATTTTTGTTTTTGTCCTGTACAAAATTACCAAATGAGACGTGTACTCCACAGTAGATATATGCTGTACAAGATGACAAAATAAGATCCTCCCTTGATAGTAATTTCGTCCTGTATAAAATGGCCATAACAGGAGAATAGTTGAGAGCAAACTAGGAAAAGAAAAATGCATATATTTTGAAGGGGTCGTACCAATCTATGCAGAGAAACTCTCCATGGTAGCAAACTGATATTCCGATATTTAGGGATAACTGTGGCAATACCACAAGATAAGTGTTTAAAGAGCTTATTCCACACACGTCTGTTACTGTCACGTTTGCTCAGCCCAGCTATAAAGTCATGTATAAGCTATAACCTACCTGTCTTGGAAATATTACCGCGGCCATGTGTTTGATGTCTAAAGATTGCCACGGGGCTAGTGTTGAACTCTTACGCAAGGTTACATGACCAGCCGGAAACTTGAATCGGCAAAAGGCGATAGATCGCAGCATCTGACAAAGGCTTGTAGTTATCACACCTAGGTGTTAAAGATTAGTCCCAAGATCAGAGGGAAACCCGCGGGGTGGGCGGGGCGTGTTCTCCATATTGACAGACAGCGAGAGGGACATTATCCGCTAAGTTTGATTGGATCGGCCCACAGCGACATCCAATCAGAATTGAGATATAGAGTGTGATTACAATTTTGATCCGAATGATAACTTTCATAACACGTAAACGAAATTAGTTTCGCCTAAACAGATTTCTGAGCAATAGGGTTACTCTAAGAGAGCCACTCATGATTTAGCGGTAAAACTGTGAGGTAGATTCTAAGGAAAGACAAAGCTTCGAAAAGGTCAGTAAGTTATTTGCTCGATTTTTGCAGAATATTACGGGATTATAATTGTAATTATCTGTAGTATGTATACTTAATTACTAGGATCGTTTAGTATGTAAAATTACCCTTGTAGTGTTTCATTTACAGACGTATTTGAGAAATGGATTTGAGTCTTACGTAGAGAAATGTGTAGATTGTTAGCTTGTGGTCAGAATTAATTTTGGAATTTGCTATTAGGTTACCTCGTAGTAAACCAGTGTATTTATTAATGCGTTATGTTAGAATTTATACATGCTTGAATTGTGAATTTAGAATGGTTGAAGTATGTAAGATTAGTTACTATGGACGTATGAATATATCAGTTCTTGGATATTTGAATATTTGCGTACTTCGTATGAGTTGTAAGGTAAAGAATGCGTCTGATCATTGTGACGGAATTTATTGATGTATGTATGAGAAGTAATTGATACCGTGCTGTATTATGACATTTGTTTACCATGCAAGAAAGTATGGGTATCTCGATGTGAACGAATGCGTGACCGAAACAGTTTAATAGCCGTTATCTGATGATAGGCTGTGTGTAGTGTGAGATGAGAGGGCTAAGGAAAAAGATTGCACCGTCCTTTTTCACAGAAAGATTTTTAGGGGACATATAACTTCGGGTTCCATTGGGTCTCGAGTCTTCAAGAGCTGGAGACGGAATTGAAGCTGTAGCCGAGACAGTCGAAGTCGACAGAAGAGTAGTCGTGGTAGATAAAGTGGAGGAGGAGGAGAAGGAGTCTGGAGAAAGTGGAGGAATAGGAGAAGGAGTCTAGAGAAGTAGAGGAGGAGGAGAAAGAATTTGGAGAAAAGTCGAGGAGGAAGGGGAGAAGAAAGTGGGAGAAAGAATTTGCAGAAACGTTGAGGAGGAAGGGAAGAAGAAAGTGGGAGAAATAAGAGAAAGAAAGGATACAACAGATGAGTAGAAATAGAAGGACACGTGGAAATCAATCTCACACTGCTAATCAAGTAATGCAATAGGCTTATTAAAGGGTCGAGCGGAAGGAGTGTAATTGGGAATTTGAGTCATTTGATCATCGAATTGTTATTAAATTCTTATTCATTGAATTTCAACCTTTTTTGTATATTTAACCATCTAAAAGTCGGCATTGCTAACTGGAGCTTTACATCTATCTTTCACTAAATATAACTTCCAACAAAATAGAGCCTGGATGGGATTTCTATAATAGTTTAAATAAAACATTGGGAACACCCCACCCCAACCATAACAATCCTCACAGTGGGGGCTCGTCTGGGATCTGAGTTAGAAATAAATATTATCTTTACGACTTAAAGTATTAGTTATTAGAAAGTATTAGTGAACAGTTGTGAGATATTTTTCATCCTGTGTATTTTGAATTTTTATGATCGCTACCTTGTCTGTGTTATATTTTGATATTTGCATGCTTGGTAGATTTCAGTTACTTGCAGTAATTGTGAAGAAAATATCGGGCAAAATATCTTACCTGAGCGAAGTTAGTTATTGTCAACAGGTAAGTATTGGGTTAGAAACTTGTAATATCTGTGAATTGTTTAGTAAGTTGAGACAAGGTATCACTTACAGAAAATGTCTGCAGAAAGACATATGATTAAAGAGTATCGCACCATGGGCAAGGAAGATCTAGGGTACGAAGGAGATCCCCTAGCCGCGTTCATAGAGGAGAGAATCAAAGAATGGAGGGCCGAAAAAACAGTCGAAAGGGAGCTGGCCAGGATAGCAGCGGATAGATTGACACAGAAAGAACTGGAACTGGCCATGATAGCAGCGGACAGAGAGACAGAGAAAGAAATGGCCAGGATATCAGCGACCACGAAAGAAAGAGAGCTCGCTCTCACACTCTCGAAATGGGGAAATTCAGCTAGGATCACCGATAGGGACGACTCCAGTACGATTTCTGGAGGGAGCGTAGGACCGATTATCGACCACCGAATGGTAAAGATAAGTATGCCGTGATTCAACGACAAAGAAGAGTCCATTGACGATTTCCTGGTGCAATTTGAGAACTCGGGTGCGTTCATAAAATTCCCGAGCAACATTGGGCGATTAAAATCTCGGTCTTTTTGCAAGGTGCAGCTCGCGAAGTTTACCATAACTTAGCCGCAGAAGAAGCTAACAACTACAGCACACTCAAGAAAGCCCTTCCTTGCCATTATGGGCTGACCGCCGAAATGTACCGTAAATTTTTTCGGGATTCGACGAAAAAGGCAACGGAAACCCACTCTCAATTGAGCAACCGTGTTCGAGGGTTATTCGAGAAGCGGATTAAGATGGTAGAAGTTGAACGATCGTACGACGGGTTACACGAGGTTATACTCAAGGAGCATGTCCTAGGTACTTACCGTCGCGAGATGACAGTATTCCTAGCGGAGAGAGAGCACAAGACTCTCGAAGAGATCGCCAGCATGGCGGAGAGATACGAGCAAGCACACTCGAAGAGTGGAGGTTCCGGGGGTACGGACCGACTCTGACCCACTGTGTCGCGTCGTGTGGTTGAGGGAGAGCCGGCTGTCCGTAACCGTCAGGGAGACGGGACGGTCGGAGGGGTATCTACAAGTAAGGATGCCACCCATAGACCCTGACAAGCCTCACCCACGAAAACGGGCCTTGCAGGACGGCGAGGGCCGCCGTCGTGCTACAACTGCAACCGCCCGGAGAATTTTGCAAGGGATTGTCCAAAGGGCAGGCACATCCCGGTGAATGCCATCGCTAGGAAAAAGTGTGGGGCTGAGGTAAGTTGTAAACCAGCAAACATCGCGTCCGCAACTGTCGACGGAGAAGGTGCAACCCTCTTGTACTACACTGGGTGTAGCGTTCCCACCCTTGTCGAGGAGAAGTACGTGAAGCCTGAGACTTCACAGGGGAGGTAACTGGGGTCGAGTACTCGAACAGCGCGCGTGACTCGTTGCCAGTGGCTGTCATTGACCTCGATTCAGCGTACGTGAAGCGGAACATTGAAGCTGTGTGCTTGTATGGGCTATCACATGACGTCATACTGTGATGTCGTTATGTGTTACCGCAACCGAACACGGAAAGCTTCACACCGACACCGGTGGATGCTGTGGAAAACAGGTCCAAGAGTTGGCAGACGACATCGACTCCGATGGAAGTTACGTCAACACAGGTCAGGAACTTACTTCCGGCCGAGTTGAGGAAGCTTCAGCAGGAAGACGAAACTCTGACGCAGTTGCATAAATACGCTGCAGAAGGAACGGAAAAGAAACTCCGAATAGCGCGGTGAAGTTCGTATACAAGAAAGGGATCTTGTATCGCCACTCCAGGAAAGGACACGAGCACTTCAAGCAAGCCGCCGTGCCAAAGGTGAAGCGAGGTGAAGTGTTGAAACTCGCGCATGAAAGTCTCATCGGAGGACACATGGGAATTACCAAGATGCATGATCGTCTTGTCAAGGGATTCTAATCTCCAGGGGTCCAAGGAGATGTTAAGCAGTTCTGTCTCTCCTGTGACAAGTGTCAGAGAATGGCACCGAAAACGGATCATTGACCCATCCCTTTGGGGAGTACACCCCTTATCGATGAATCATTTCGACGCGTCGCGATTTATTTGATAGGATCGATAAAACCCGCGTCGGCACAAGGAAATCGGTTCATTTTAACGGTCGCAGGTTACGCTACACGCTATCCGGAGGCTGTCGCGTTGCGTAATATTGATTCGGAAACCGTCGCTGTAGCACTGTTTGGGATTTGGTCAAGAGTCGGAGTGCCCGACGAGATCCTGACCAATCAAGGAACACAGTTCATGAGTAGCGTGATGGGAGAGGTGAACCGACTGATGTCGATTAAGCACCTCACGACTAAACCGTATCACCCACCCCCCCCAATGTAAGGACTGGTCGAGCGGTTTAACGGGACTCTGAAAAACATGCTTAAGAAGCTGTCTGAATCCGTCCCAGAGATTGGGATCGGTATATTCCTGCCATGCTTTTCGCATATCGGGAAGTACCACAAGCAAGTTTAGGGTTTTCTCCCATTGAACTCTTGTATGGGAGGACCGTACGTGGTCCCATCGCCATACTGAGACAGCTGTGGCCGGACGATCACGCTGTCGAAGAGGTACGTACTACCTATCAGTACGTCGCGGATTTACGAAACAAACTAGAAGAAGTTTGTACCTTGGCACAGGAGAACCTCAAGCGAGCGAAGTCGTGTCAGGCAAAGTATTACAGCAAGCGCACGAAACCATGCCAGTATGAAGTAGGGGACAAGGTGTTGTTGCTGTCTCCCCAAGAACACAACAAGCTGCAAGTGTCTTGGAGAGGGCCGTACCGTCGTAACCGGGAAGGTCGGGGGTCAAACCTAGCGGATACTGATACCGACTAAGGAGAAGCTGTACCATGCTAATCTCCTTAAGACATACCGAGAAAGAGAGACCTGCTGAGAGTTTGTCATCGCCACGAGCGTCACTGAGCACGCCAATGGTGTCACGGAATTTGCGAACACCGTCCCGAGCTGTCCATTAACGAGGGCTGAGACACCCTCGGACGTGGAGTGCGACTCCATGTTGACTGCGACCAGCGGAAATAGAGACGGCGGGATATTCTGATGTGCTTACGGAAATACCCGGGAGAACGTCACTTGTTGAGTTCGGGTTAAAGCTGGTGGACGAACGGCGAGTCTAGCGGAAACCCTACCCTTTGTCCTACTCGAAACAACAAGTAGTAAGAGAAGAGATCGAGCAGATAATTACTCTGGAAGTAATCGAACCCGCTGATTCTCCAATAGTTCTCCTGTAGTCTTAGCGCAGAACAAGGATGGCACCCATCGGTTTTGTGTCGACTTCAGGAAGCTTGATCAGGTGACGTAATTTCAAGTCGCAATGCTACCTGACTCGAACATATTTTCGCTTCTGTCTCGAAAGCGAAATATTTTCGAAGTTGGATTTGTCCAAGCGCCGTTGGCAAATTCCTGTAAGGGATGAGGATGGGGCAAAGCTAGCTTTTGCTACTCCTGACGAGACCTACCAATGGTTACTCATGCCGTTCAGAGACCAGAATGGGCGCATCGTCATCACTAGAATGATGCGAAGGTTGTTGAAACACTTGAGCGATAGTGGTGTTCACAACTTCATGGATGATCTCTTACTAGCCACAGAGACGTGGGGTGAACACCACACTCTGCTAGCTGACGTTTAGGAACGGCTACGTCAAGCGGGATTGACGGCTTGCCCTTCCAATGTCACATTGGGTTCCGGACGTTGGACTATTTGTCACACACACTTAGTCAAGGCGCGCTGTCCCCAGAGTAGTCAAAGGTGGAGTAGCTGCGAAACGTCGCAAGCCCCACCACGAAAACTGAGGTAAGGTCATTCCTGGGATTAGCCGGATATGACCGGAGGTATGTGGTCAATTTCAGTGCGATTGCGGAGCCGTTGTCAGACCTTTCCAGAACACGGTCCCCGAGTAAACTTATTTGGACGGATGCGTCTGAGCACGCTTTCCTAACGCTGAAGGATAGGCTGACATCCAACGCTGTTGTCTGTCTACTGGATCTGTCCAAAGACTTCGTGCTCCTCACTGACGCGTGTGACACGGGCCTGGGAGCAGTACGACTGCAAGAGCACGAGGGGACGCTTTTTCCCGTCGCGTACGGCTGTTGGAAACTGTCTGCTGCCGAAAAGAACTACTCTGTGTCGGAGAGGGAATGCTTCAGAATCGTGTTCGGGATATAACGGTTCGAGCGGTACTTATACGGGCGGAAGTTCATATTGGCGACCGACCACCAACCCCTCGCGTATCTCGCGCAGGGGAAATTGTCGAATGGACGCTTGATGCGATGGTCGCTGTTCTTACAGCAGTATCAGATACGTGAAAGGAACCGAGAACGTAGGCGTCGATTTCTTGAATAGGAGCGCTGAAACGGCATAGATCGATTGGTAGATAACCGTATGTTGTGTGTATATTCGAATCCGCAATTAGCGTGTAGCGTCGTTATGATTTTGCTTCTTTTATTCCGTGTAGTAATGCACATTTGCATTTGGAGCAATTTTGGGGGAATAAAATCCCGATTTTCTTCTCAAGCGTGGTGGAGTATCATGTTTGCTATGCCGCAGCTATAATGTCATGTATAAGCTATAACCTACCTGTATTGGGAATATTACCGCGGCCATGTGTTTGATGTCTAAAGAGTTCCGCGGGCTAGTGTTAAACTCTTACGCAAGGTTACATGACCAGACGGAGACCTGAATCTTGAATCGACAAAGGCGATAGATCGCACCATATAAACAAAGGCTTGTAGTTATCACACCTATGTGTTAAATGTTAGTCCAAAGATCAGTGAATGCCCGCGGGGTGAGCAGGGCGAGTTCTTATTCGTCCCTACGTTAACAAACAGTGAGAGGGACATTGTCCGTTAAGTGTGATTGGATCGGTTCACAGCGACATCCAATTGGAATTGAGATATAGTGTGATTACAATTCCGACCCGAATAATACTTCAGAAGCTTCAGAGAAAATTTAGTATTGCCTAGAGGGATTGCAGATAAATAGGGTTATTCCTAGAACGAAGCCACTCGCAAATTTGGCGGTAAAACCTAGAGGTAGATTCTAAGGAAAGACAAAGCTTCGAAAAGGTCAGTAAGTTATTTGCTCGATTTCTGCAGAACATTACGGCATCATAATTGTAATTTTTTGTAGTATGTATACCTAATTACTAGGATTGTTTAGTATGTAGAATTAACTTTGTAGTGTTTCATTTACATGCGTATTTGAGAAATGGGCTTGAGAGTTCGTAGAGAATTGTTAGATGCGAGGCGGAATTATGTAGATTGTTAGCTTGTGGTCAGAATTAATTTTGTAATTCGCTATTGGTGCCAATCTACGCAGAGAACTTCTCCATGGTAGCAAACTGCTATTCCGATATTTAGGGATAACTGTGGCAATACCTCAAGATAAGTGTTTAAAGAGATTATTCCACACATATGTCTGTTACCTCGAATAAACTTTAGAGAGTTTCAACACTTTTCATAGTTTTACAATTCTATTTACTTAACGTATTATAGAATTAAGTAATTCCACAAATACTGAAACAAATAGAGGCGAACAAAGGGAGAAAGGGGAGTTAAAAACTAAATAAACAGAAGACAATAAATAGCAAATAAATAAAAGTATTAATGCAACTGATGAATATCGTTCGCCTCTGAAAGGGTGTGTGTTCGAATTCTACCAATATAACTGCCCGGTTCGACTACTGGGGTATCTGTAGACAATATACTATGCTCCATTTGC
This sequence comes from Megalonaias nervosa, assembly GCA_016617855.1. Classification (NCBI taxonomy): domain Eukaryota; kingdom Metazoa; phylum Mollusca; class Bivalvia; order Unionida; family Unionidae; genus Megalonaias; species Megalonaias nervosa. The sequence continues at coordinate 16,066 of JAECUM010013781.1, forward strand.
CTCGAATCTAAGCAATCTAGTTTTGTTCCTTTATGTAGTACATTAAATCAAACAAACATGAATACATTCTCTCTCTCACTCTCTCTCTCTCTCACACACACACACACACACACACACACACACACACACACACACATATATATATATATATATATATATATATATATATATATATATATATATACTATATATATATAAATATATATATATATATATATATATATATATATATATATATATATATATATATATATATATATTAAAAAAGTTGGATCTAACACACTTTCAGTTCTGTATTTTATGTCGCGTTAGTGTATACGTTCCAATTCTTTCCTTCTTGTACAGCCATTCACAAATGAAATTATATATTTTTTGCAGCCGACATATTTTCTTTTAAAGAATTCTCTAAATTTGCTTAATAGCCTATAATTATTACTATGACAATGAAATGTCCGGGATATAATTTGCGCCTACATAAATTTTCATAAAACAACAGATGTCGTTATGGCTCGTTGATTTCTAGGTCAGTAAAAATATTTTCAAGCATCCGCAACAAGTTGAAATAAACTAACAAATTCGATGGTTTAATTCCTGTACAAACAGCCATGTAAAGTTTTGCAAACAGAACGATTTTTGTGTTTTATTTGTTTTTCTTGTCTATGTTATGTATTAGCCTTTGAAAAAGACTCATTAACAGTCGAAAGCGCTCAGGCTAGTTAGATACTAGTTTTGCACTGTTCGTTGTCAGTTTATTACATATATATATATATATATATATATATATATATATATATATATATATATATATATATATATATATATATATATATATATATATAACTTATTAATGGTAGCAAACTGCTATTCCGATATTTAGGGATAAATGTGGCAATAGCTCAAGATAAGTGCTTAAAGAGATTATTCCACACATATGTCTGTTACCTCGGATGAACTTTAGAGAGTTTCAACACTTTCCATAGCTTTACAATTCTATTTACTTAACTTATTATGTAATTAAGTAATTGCACAAATACTGAAACAAATAGGTGCGCACAAAGGGAGGAAGAGGAGGTTAAAAACTGAAGAAAAAAAACAAAACAGAAGATAATAAATAATAAATAAATGAAAGTATTAATGCAACTGATGAATATCGTTCGCCCCTGAATGGGTGTGTGTTCGAATTCTACAAATATAACTACCCGGTTCGACTACTGGGGTATCTTTAGATAATATACTATGCTCCATTTGCCTCGATGTTAAACAATCAAGTTTTGTTCCTGTTATTTAGTGCACTAAATCAAACAAACATGAATACATTATCATATATACAGAAAGCACACTATCAAGCAAATCCCAGTAACTTCGCTTCAGATCTTCTTTGTACACTATGACAGGCTTTATGAAAATCAACGAAAGTCCTTTCCCATTGAGTATGTACATATTTACAATGTTACTTCAAGTTAAAAAAGTATAAACATTACCAACTCTTTTTAAAACTGGAAACAGCTGATATGCCATATTTCTGATAGGAACAAACGTGGAATCTGTTCTTCGTAATACTTGTGACAAACGTGGAATCTGTTCTTCGTAATACTTGTGACAAGCTTAACAATGCAGCTACTGCTAATGACTTCAATTGTTTGGTATATCTATATAGTTTGTGTATCCTTTGTATAACCTTTGGTACATGATTGTATCTATATTATGTGCAACTTTTGTTCATGATTGTAAATTGTAGTGATCATCTTCAAACAAAAGTATATGTAATAATTTTTTGTCCATGGGTAAAGACTTATTATAGATATTAAACAAAAATTAGGTGTTTACGAGCGAAATTCTCATTGGCTGATGTGGTCTCGAGGTTTCTCAGAAACATTAATTATTTCCCATTGGTTGGGTAGGTCAGATGTGTTCCTTAGCATGGTGGCTATTGTTAAATGTCACATGGAGAGTAGAGAAAAATGCGTTTTAGGACTATATCGGTGTATATAATGGGTTGAGCTGGACAATTATTTCATTCTTATTTCCTATTTTCTTGCTGTAACATACTTTGCAGATTTTTGGTGTTGTCTTTAGATATAAGTTCAAAGGAAACATTTGTTTGGATTAGTCATTAGAATTATAAGGCTCTCATTAAGCTAAAATATTATTCTGGGACTATTGTGCATTTATTTAAAGGATTTCTGCACAACGCCATTTGGATACACTAGGACTGTTGTAGACCAGTACATACGAGGATCTGGAATTCATTTGTATATTTCTATTCTTTTGGACTTGTGTATTACATTTAGGATTATTTTAGATTTAATTATATTGGACATTTTGACAAGTTTGGATTAATTTTTATCATTGGCTATTGGGGTCAGGTGGGTTCTTAGAGGAATTGTTATTGTGCATTGGATAGGTTGGTCAGGTGGGTTTTTTCACGACCTGGGATAATGTCAAATGTCACGTAGCGAGGAGGGAAAAGTTACATTTTATTGAAAGGGACTCTGTCCTGGAAATAACTTATTCTCATTAAGTTTTGATATAAATAATGGAGAAGAACATCCGTTATATGTACAAATAAATGTAAAATGACTGGGTCATGCGTTTGTGAATTATGTAGTAAAGAACTGTTTTGGGAGTATTAATTTATTCAAGATTTCCTTCATAATTTCGAGACTATTTTTAGCAAGAAATGTTTTCATACGATACAAATGTTTTTTTTTTTTTTTTTTTTTTCTCTATATTTCTAAGTGGAACTATTATTTATGAGGAAGTGGCAAAATATGTCTCATATTAATGACTTCATAACTTTCTTAAATAAAGAAAGGAAGTTCAGTTCACATGGAATGATAATTGTTCTTCACCCTGATTAGAATATAGAGAATCATTAGTAATCGAGCATCACTAATAAATACCTTTCGATTATTCAATACTAGGAGCAAACGTGGCCTGATCATAAGACTGATCAATACATGTGTCAGCTAAAGGAATACTTTTGTGATCAAAATGGTTCTCGGTAGTTCCTTTTGCCATACCTCTAGTAACTGTACATGCATGGTATAAATAAGGAATTTCAGTCTCAGCACGATCAACTTTATGAACCGAACAAGTGTGGACAATTATAACAGTAAATTAATAAAGTAAACACTCCATAAAGTCGAAAGCGAGGATTATGTTTCCTTTGATCGACGAATCTAATCTCACTTCCATATAGTTTGGTATGTCAACCAATTAGACGAGCTTATTTGTTCCCTATTTCGCAAATGACTTTTCTTTTCTGATGGCTTCAAGTCACGCAAGTTTATGATACTTATTCCATGAAACTGACAAACTTTGTACTGCCAAAGCTTCCTTTGTAATTGTCTGTTTTCTTCAACCTGTCGCTCTCTCTCAATGGTCAGGATAGCAAAAGCAAAGAAATATCATACGTAAAACTTGTATTAAAAGTCTTCAGAAATATTCATGCTTATTCCGATATTTGTACCATGCATACAACAAATATTAATATGCACGATTTAATTAAAAAGTTACTCAATGTTTTAGCTCTGATGTCCAAGATGCCGCTAAATTTAACGTATGGTCTGCAACTGAGTGTTGTAATATCTATCATCAATTGTTTGTCTGTAGGACTGCCTACTTCCGAATCTTCTTATCTCCTTTGTAATACTGTCAATTATATAACCCATATTAATGATGGCATACTAAATTATCATATTGAATGGTTACCAAGTTATATATTTTGATGAAATAAATCAGAAGACTGGATTTATATGCAGTTCATTCAAGTCTTGAAAGAAATACACCTATCATTGACAAAATTTAATTATTAAAGTGTGAAACAATTGGCTACTTGCCAATTTAATTAATATGGATAATTTTATAACACTCGATAGTCAATATGAAATGGTGTTTAACCTAAAATGTGGTCGATTTCCAAAAAGAGTCGCATGATTCGAAATCATACGTGAAACATTTGAGAATAAATCTGCCTTTATTAAGCAGTGACGTAGGCTGAGTTTTATTGACATCCAGTATCCATGCTGTTTGGGAAGAGTATGAGAGAAAATGGTTGAAATCTGATAAATTATGTTCCTTTGTGATGTGTAACTGCAAACCCTATACCAAGGTTATATGTCGCCCTTTTCTTATTTTGTCTTCTGTTTGTATTTTGTCGTTGTTTCTCTTCCCTTTTTCTTTAATTTAATTGCTCTTATTTCTTCTTAAATTCAGAATTAACACAATGGAATACATATTGCAAAACCTATACACAGATATCTTCTATTCTTCTCAAAATATACAATAACTAACATGGAAGCCTTTGTCTCACCAACATTTAACTTTGTCTGAATGTGTTCCCCATACATATTATATCGATAATATTTTACATCATCTGGAGATGGTTAGGTATAATTGAATACTAGTTTATGATATGTTCATTTGTTTCTAACGTTCTTTATAACTATATTTATCTTCTAAAAGTGATTATTTAGTTTGGACGATGAAACCAGCATTCTGGTAAAAGTCAATGCAACACGCGCACAACCATCAACATCTTATTCATACCACTGAATGAGAAAACCTTTCAGATACCGAGATAAAACAATTATATTAATTGATTAGATTTACAGTCTATGATAATAATAATAATAATAATAATAACAAAAACAATAAGAAGAAGAAGAAGAAATACTTTATTTGATGAAGGTAACTCAGTATTATAATATCCGTGACAAAAAGAAAATAAGGAAAATAGTAAAGCCTGTTTAAATTCATTAAGTATAAAGATACAAATTGTATCTTAAGTGAGTTTACAGGATAAATTGGGGTTCATGTATCTCAATATTTACAACAAAAACTGCCTTTAGAGACAGTAGTGATAAGATTTTGTCTTGTACACATTTAGATATCTTTCTGATCTAACCGCTTTGGGTAATTCATCCAATGTATAAGCACAGAAGTACGCAGTTGATAGTTTAAAAGTATTTGGTTTCGGAAATGGTGCTCAAATAAATGATGCAAGATAAACGGTGTGTTTGTATTTGTAGAAACTTAGGTGGTGTAACAAGTTTGTATATTTCGAATTATCCTTTTTCTCGACGAAGTCTTGATAATGTCTGGACATTTCATCCACTTTAGAGAACAATATCTTTAGCCGACGAATATCGGTATTATTCAGGTAGTGAATCCCTCCAAAACAAATGATCATATTGGAAAACAATAAATTGAAAGTGCTATTCAAAGAGTCTGATTGTCGCCTAATATATGCAAGAAGTTTTCTTGATAAGAATGTCAACTTGAAAGTCCGGAAGTTAGAAGTTAATTATGACAGCGGAACACTATCTACACCGAGGAATTTATATTTTCTCGGAAAAGAAATATTAAGGGGCAAAATCATCATAAGTTGTCTTATCAACTGTTTTCAGGCAGTTTATTTTAGAGTTCATGCGTGATGACGCCAGTCATCCAGTTGGAGGCCGAACGTTGTAATGAAGTCAAGAAAGGGTTTTCTAATATAGCTTAGGACAGGATGCTTAAAAAGGATGAAGTTTTTTGAGTCACCACTTTCAACATAATTGCCGTCTGTAAAGAAAGCAGTGCTTCTAGACTGCATGGGATCTACCCAGACGGTAAAACGTGTGTGTCTAGATTACTTCTCCCTACAAATATGTAAGAATACCTGTGTAAATATAATAGTGATTACTGATCACTTCACATTACTTAAACGATCATAATAAAAAGTCAAACGGCTTGCGTTAAAGCAGTAGCCTCGTTAGACAATATTATCATTCGTCAGCGCAGATTGTCCATGAGATATGTTTTACTACTGGTGTCCAAAAGATCATTGAATAGAAGATCGTCAATGATATCTACCTTTACTGCTGGTGTAGAAAAAAATCAGAATTACTCCTTAACATCAAAGGAATAGGAATTATGTATCGTGAACATATTTCATTACAATTTCATAATAACAGCATTAATTCATAAGAAGAATGAAAAATAAATTCTTCCCTATTTGAGTCTTCTATTCTATACACCTCCACACTCATTCTGCCGTTTGCCTTTGAAGACAAAGACTCTTATACATTGCGTCATCAAGCTGAATAATTTCATAATAATTTCAGTTTACAAAACGAATGAGATATAAACCTATTTCCGTTTACTTTTATGTATGTATGTATGTATGTATGTGTATATATATATATATATATATATATATATATATATATATATATATATATATATATATATATATATTAATAAATTCCAATTTTTGCAACTGTAAGCTTGCGAAGCTTAGTAGTTCATGTACCTATGTTGGTTCCCATCAATAAGATTTGTAATTAAATGTTAGCGCGGAAATGCGTCTTATTGTAAGTTGAAAATATAATTTAGCATCATATCACTAACTCTCTTATGGAATTTGTGGTTAAGAAATGTATATCACCAGTAACCACGATGGTGCATGTTCGTGGAGAGTTCGTTTCTTAACATATTTGATTGAAATCGTAATCTCAAACAAATAAATCATTTAAATTTGAATCCCTATATAGTTAAGTACACTTTTCAGATAAATCGGATCCATGATCATCATGAATGAGTCAAAAACATTTCTTCGGAAGCTCACCTTGAGAAAAGCTTTTAGATGCTGACCTGTCCAAGTAAAAGGTCTAGATAAAAACAGTGCTTTACCCAACTTTCAGTCAAGAAAAAGTTAAGTCCTGTAAATTATCCTCCTCTTTGTCTTCATTTTCTACGGTAATAATACTAGCAAATTATTCTTTCAGGTTTTTAAACAACATCAGTGGCAAATTTCTTTATCGGATAACTAAGTAATATGAACATAATATTTCAATTATCTTTAATAGGCCTAATAACGATTTTCATGTTTTAGACAAAATATTGATTTTACTGTTTGCACTTTAGATGGAAAGCTAGGATAATCCTGCCTCTGATAGTTTCAATCAGTACACGCCTTCCACCTTAATTGAAAGGCGAACATGAAACAACATTGCAGGAGGGCGTAATAAAGCGATTATCCGGAAATCAGACTGTTTATCGGGTCATCAGTGAAGACGGAGATAAATGTACATGACTTGACTCGAAACTGGAGAGATGTAAAAACAAAGTAAAATATAAGAAAGATTTCGCTGACATGTCATGTGAAAACTGTGGATACAAATAAGTCTGTAAAAGCTCTCTGTCAGTTAGGTGTGTCAAATATTGAGTAGAAAAAAAATTATAAGTTTGTTGTTGCTTTCCCTCAGGGTCCCTAATATAAACTATCAGTTGTCGAATCACAATCTTCAAATTAACATTGTCGAAAGAAGAAAGAGCGAACGATTTAAGATACATTTAATTCCTTGAAAACAAATGATATTCGCTGTCAGCTGTTTCTCTTAAAATTCAATGTGGGATATGCCTAATTCTCTTTTGGGGCCTTCAAGATCAATCGAAATCATGGTGAGGGTTAATTGAGCTCGACATTCAAGCAGAAACTTTTTCCTGGATATTTCAGTGATAACGATAAAACTCCTATTTAATAACCCTGTTGAAGTACCTTTTCCGGCTTTGTGTATCACTTAGAGAGAGTGCGAGGCAGACAGACAGAGACAGAGCCATAGATGGGGGGGGGGGGAGACTCACGACATATCAGAATTATAGAGAGGACATATTTTTTAAAATAATACCAGGTCTCGCATTAGTGGTGATGTCCTAATTATTACCTTTTAAAGCCTCACCACCCCTTTATCTTAATAGAATAGCTGTTCATTTCGATAGGAAAAAGGGTCATGTGACCGAAAACAATGTTTGGTAATAGTTTATCTGGCACGAATTGTATTTGTCTTTAACTGCAGCAAGGAGATTGTTAAGAAAAAGATATATACGTTAATGGATGTCAGTCCTGCTTAGATGTTTTCAATCACAGCGTGATGAAATGGCTTCATATATGAGCGGACTTACACAATGTTAAAGAGCAATCGATTACCTCTTGGACGTTATATAAACTGAACCAGTTTTGGATCGTCGAAATGGTATCCAACAGCACCCGAGCATAATATATGGAATATGATTATGTGCTCAGGAATTTCGACGATACCATGACGTTTTTTAACCGAATTCGAAGTGCTGCAGGATATGGAAACGCAAGTATGAAAAACCCATATCGCAGAAGAATATATTTCACCGTTTGAAAATTGAAAGCTTTTGGCAAAGATCTCAAGATTGGCGTAAAACTCAACAGAAGACAAATAAGTGGTTTGACGAGGTATTTGAAATGCTCGAAATGATGTTATGTCGGAGAACAGCTTGTAACCTAATCCTCCAAGCTGCTGCTTTTAAACGAAACATTAATTGCAATAAACTGCTTAAAAAACTAAAGAGATTCCAGAGTAACTATCTAAAATAAAACAAACCGTCGCATACGGAAAACAAAATAAATATGCAAATGTTTATAAAGAATAGGCTGATCGTCCACACATCAGCACGAAGGTAACCACGAAGAAATTGAAAGGGATAAAGTAAAACGTTAAAGTAAAGGTATGTAAGATTGAGTCGTTGCTGAGACAGAAAATAAAACTGACGTATTCGAATTCGGAACTACTAGTCATTTAGCTCATAAACGTACACACACACACGCACATACACACGCACCCACACACATACATACATACATACATACATACATACATACATACATACATACATACAATACAATACAATACAATACAATACAATACAATACAAAAACATTAAGTTAGTGACCTCTTTTAAATTAAAAGTAGTAGACCAATTTTTCCCTCATCTTGGGAATATTGCTGAGAATTTGAAATGGCCAAGAGATCACTGGACTTATATTTATTACAGAGTGTACATATTGGCAGAGCTCGTGAAATGTTTTGGTTATGATGTTGTTAAGGAATTTATCTTGAACGGTTATGAGTTGGCACTTGAGGGATATTAAAAGAGGTTTAGAAATTGTAAGAAAGAAACTAGCCAACATATTGCATGAGGAAAAGAACGATTATTTGATTGGTGTTGTAATCTATAAAGATAGATAAAGATAATGACAGCCTTAGACAACTCATATTTGTTGAAGAGTTCACGAATTGTATGCATAGTGATACCAAGACCTATCTCGATGAGCAAAACGTAAGAACTTTGGAGGATACTGCTTTTACAACTGACGATTATTCCTTGACTCGCAACGTTTCATTTCTCAAGAGGTTTTCCTGTCAGCAGATTCTTAGTAAGAAACCAAATCAGTCTCATACGAGTACTTCAAAATTTCATATACGTGACCCTATACTCTGATCGGCCCATGCGCAAGTCTGCAGCTACAGCTCCCAGTGTATCCACGTAGCTGCTTTGCCGATAGCCACAGGACTTTAAGACGTATAGTGGGGAAGGAGAATAGTGTCATAACTTACGAGTGTTCTGGATTTAAGTTAAGAGAAAGCTGAGCTGAGTCGCCCTCACTCTCTCGTCCAAGCCTGTCTGAATCGACCGGCATGACAATGTTGAGACGTCTGGAGATAAGCTGGAATGCAGTAGATGGCCGTCAGTTCCTATTGCACTTGAACTGATGCCCTGTGCTGACCGCAACTCTTATCATCTTCTTTCACAGCCGGTCGATGAGTCGATATGACGCAACAGAAGGATCGTTCATTGAAGTCATGAGTGGCTAAGTTCAACAGTCGACTGTTACTTACGGTTGCAGGCAATGAATGACCTGACAAGTGCAATATTTGTTCTTCCATTGTCTGCAGCACTTCGTGTTCAACATTTCATAATATTGTCAAATTTGACTAATAGATGACATCTACCAAAAATAAAGCGCGGATGCTGTCTTTAACTGGAGATAACTACAGCCGCTTCAGCTTATATAACATCCTAATCATATATCGTTCTATTTTATTGTATAATCGCACTTATTATGCATTTTTCATTTATAGTGTGTGGTTAATTTTTATCTATCATTGTATATTGTAAACAGAATGTTTACATAGCGTTTGAGTTCAAGGTCAGACATGTTTACAATTTAGACGGGTTTTTCGTTTGTGTGTTTACATTCTATTACTTTTTAGGTCAAGTGAAAATGTTTATGTCATCAAACCATTTCTACAACCTTCATTGGGTTAAACTTAGGTCATTTTTGTATCAAAAGAGCAACTTATCCGCGTTATGAATATTCTGTACATTATAATGATATTGTAATAATGTATCGATTTTATTCGCGTTTATTTTGTCGTGTCCAAGGTTTGTTGATTTATCACAAAATGACCGCTCCGGTGGCCTAGTGGTTAGAAAGTCCGCCTCGGATGCGGTAGTTCTCGTGTTTGAACCTCGGCCGACTAATACCAAAGACTTATAAAAATTGTACGAACAGATGCCTCGCGAGGCGCTCGGCATTAACAGGTTAGTATTAGGACTGGTCGGCCTGGTGTCAGTATAATGTGACTGGGTGGGACAAGATGCTACATGTCTGCAGCATGATGTCCCAGTGCTAGACATTACTATAAACTGCTGCATTGCAGACGTCGTAGCGACATGACTGGAAAATTGTTAAAAGCTATGTTAAAAATCCAACACACACACACACACACACACACACACACACCATCACAAAATATCATCGTGTTGAGGTTAGAAATCGGATTCACTAGTATAAGGAATCCAGTTAAAAAGTATTGTTTTAAAATAACAATGTTAAGTTGGTATACATATATATATATATATATATATATATATATATATATATATATATATATATATATATATATATATATATAATATAAATGATTCATAACATAATATTAGCATACTCTTCTATAATGTAAACTAAATATTGACCATTCCTACACTATATACTATTTGGCAAGTACTAAATTATATCCTCAGATAGACCGATCGATATCTTTATTAAGACCTGTACTTATTTCTTATTATAGCGTATTTATCTGTATCCATGTTGCCTTGTGTTGCCTTGTCGTGTGCTTAAATGTATATAATTATTTATTTTTCTCTGTGCCTGGAGGAAATACCGCTAAATCTATTCGTGGCTCCCATCTAGTTGCAGTACTTTTCGTCTATTAGTGAGTATATTTTCATCTGATACGTTATAAATATTATTGCTTATTTCAAACACTTTAGCTGCATAAAGTTGCGCAAATATAAAATGAAAAGTGAGAGGCGGGGCTTCGTGTAGCGGTTAGGGAAAGACTTTTTATTTATATTTTCATAATTTCGCTAGTTAGTTCTATACAATTCTCTTTTGTTTCTCTAGTGAACATTTTTCCGTCTGAAATCTGGTTCTTTTCATTTGTGATGACTTGCTCTGTCCTGATGAAATTACAAGGACGCACAGATGACTTGCTTTGCTCAAGAAGAACGTTCCTCAGATTGACGTAATAGCCTCTAATTAATGGATGAAAGGCTTTTATAATGACAAAAACTAATAAAGGATTGTTGATATATTGTTCTTAGATGATATATAATTGATATATCATATCTGCTAGTTGGTATGTGGCTTTGAGATTAGTAAATCTCTTCCATCCAATATTTACAAAGTATCTGTCCTGTATGAATTACGACAGTTGAAAATGAACGGCGACAAGGAGGGAATAGGCCTTTCCCACTTTCTTTTTTACCAATGTTTCTATTGTTTCACTTCAACCTTTCCCAACATATGGTGTAGCAGTGGTAAGGCTGTATCATGCTGGATTATGCCTTTTGGACAAAACAAATGTGATGCGGTACCATACATACCCCACCAAAACAAAAACAAACTCTTGCGGGTGGGATAGGGAAGGAGGGTAACTGAGGAATTAAAAAAAGAAAACCATCTTTTTATATCTTGTGGAAGGTAGAATAAAGATCTTCAAAACAAAATGAACAATTTGTTGGTGGGTGTGACCCAGATGTATGCAATCAGTATTGAACACGCCAGATATACTTTCAGAGACAATGTTATGTAATTAAAAACACAACAGGATGGGTACGACAATGTGACGTTAGAAATATTCATAAATAAGCAGAAAACGTGTCCATGGCAACATATCATGACCCGTATAGAATGCTTATAGCAAACATATAACATTATGTATAGAGAAGAGAGCAATAATTAAAATAACATATAAAATGTTCAATCCTTGATGCATGTTTTTGAATAGGAATTTCGTCTATGTGAAATATCTGAGCAGGTTTTGGCACATATCTTGATCATACCTGGATGGAAGAATAAAACTTTCATTTTCTTACAATCTTCAAAATGTATTGAAAATCACTAAATAATGCTCATAGTTTATAAGTTCAAACTGGTCTAAGATCCCTGTACAGTTTGAATTTTAATGCCGCATGCATATAACCTCCATTGCATTGGTACAGAAAGGACAGGCACCGTATAGCTTAATACGACTCTCATCTCGCCTCGTTTCAATCCTCCATCGGACAAGAAAACAGCACAATTAGGCAAAGGCTGAAGTATGATTAAAGACAGACTTATTTTGCAAATTTTACACATTATTTTCTATTTTAAGACTTCCATAAGTCCTTAACTTTCGCCAACATGACTATTCATACTTCCAACCTGGTTCACACTCAGTTTCAAATATGTATAACGGCATAGATAATTAATTTATCTTCTTTGAGAGCCACACCTGCAGTATATTAAATGCATTTCAGCTGGACCTTGATTCATAGTAAACCAAGATTTCTCAGTTTAACGATATTGTTTCTTAATAAAAATTTAACTCAAAGCCGATCGTCTTTCTCAGACGTTACGCTCTGTATCAGTTTGACGTCATCTATGTGTACGATCATAAAGATTACTACATGTAACATTAAATATTAGACCTACGTCAAAGTGTAAAGAATTATTACAAAAGAATTCTGCTATTAATGTTGCTTACGTTAAGCACCACATTGACAAATATTCAAATATTTGTTCATAAAGTACATTGAATCAGACACATGGTGAAAAACAACTATTTCATATTTAAGTAATAAAGTGGCTACCACTGAGATTCACTTAGATGACTAATGGGCTACCAGTGAGATTCACTTATCTGAGTAATTAAGGGCTACCAGTGATATGTCCTTGATTATGCAACATCTCATTACTATGCTAATTGAACGTGCTATCGTAGGCGTGGTTGACAATATATAAAACAGCGTCTAAAGTAGACACTACTTTTATACTTGATTATGAAGGAATGAACCATTTCAGTCAACAGACTATATCACCGACACCTGTCTACTGCTTAAGACCGTGGATTGAAAAATTTGCCAGTAAGTAGTTAAAAGTTCTATTTTAATGTCTAAAGTAGACACTACTTATTTACTTGATTATGAAGGAATGAACCATTTCAGTCAACAGACTACATCAGGAATCCTTTGACCACTGTTAGGACTGAATAAATTGCAAGTAAGTAATTGAACATAATATATGTATCATTCGATCTTTTTGTTTTTATTTATTTATATATTTATATGTTCATTATTTCATTATTTCTTTTGACTTTCTCTGTTTCTTGATTTCTGTCTGTCTCTCGATCTTTCTTCATGTGCTTTATTTTCATACTGATTATTACTTATCCTGCTCAGTCTTTCTTCAAATCGTAATTGGAGGACGACTTTTCATTCTGATAAACCGAAAGCAGTATTGCTAAATCTTGTATTCAGGTTTAGCAATAATCGTTATATAATATGAACTCATCTAGCATTAAAAGTTTGCATGTAAAATCTTTTAAACTATATTTACAAAATTTCAGTTGATCCCCGAAGTTTGTTTTATTTGATATTAAAAAGTATATCGTTTGCTACTCTTCAAACTTTTCACCTTAATGCATCATGTCACATACGTTCTATCATGTAAACAAAGCGCACGTTTGATGACTATAGAACCTTAGAAAACCCATAGGGGATTGTACAACAGTCGCATATATTAATATTAATTTACATTTTCATAAACCTGCATTATTCTTTTAAAGACCGACGCAAGTGATATTTTCTGAAGTTTCAATTGGTGACGCAAAGATCTATTTCGCAGGACAAAACTAGTATAATATTGTTGACGTTCAGTGCAAAATGGCAATGTTAAATTCGTGAAAATTTAAAACTTATTTGGACAGTGCAAGATAGTAAATATTATGTTATACCCATTTCCTGTAGATGTTACATTGTCTTTAACATCAAGAAATAAAATATATCCTACTCTTGTAACAAATATCTAAGCACGCCAGTTTAGTAACACTTGGCTTTGGATTTACTTCGTTTACATTTGAATGCAAGTAATGAAATAAATACGTAACGGAAGCCTGCAAGCCATATTTTAATTATGTCATTAAATAGGTTGTAAAATATAGTTCTGGTAGATATTATTATTATTATTATTATTATTATTATTATTATTATTAATATTGATGTTGTTGTTAAAGATAATTACATCCAAGATCGCCTAAAATGATACTGAAAGCAAAAATGTGTAGATTCGTTCATCGGGAATGAAACATGTGCCTTGTGTAAAATTAATTATAGCATCTCAAGAAATTATCGCATCGCTTTTCAGATGCTTCTAAATTTGCTTTAGGTGATAAACAGTTGCATTCAATGGCTATTATTTAATGATCAGGCCTGATGAACAATGTGTCATTAACTTTGGTCCCTTTGAGTACCTCAATGTTCCTAGAAGTAATGTAAACAATATTTGCTAATTTAGACTCCATCAGCAGGCTGTGATACAAATAAGAATTTATCAAAGAAAAAAGTTAGGGAGAAACAAAAAGCGATTCCTCTGAATAAAACGTTTCTGTAAGATTAGAAATTTGCGCAAGGATTGAAGTTTAAATGAATGGTTCAGGTTATTTTATAGAACATTTAGTCATGGAGTCAAAGAGGGCATATCGAGAAAGCTCTGGTATCTGAAGGGACAAAGTACGTGATATTATTCTGCCCCCCCCCCATCACACCGGTTTCATTTAACGTATGTTACTCAGAATTTAAAAATAAGCAGAATTATTTCTTAAAATTTCCCTCCGAAAACGTGTAATTTTTTCAAAAACTTCGCTTTTAGGTTTGATCTATTATTGTCTCTAGTAAAGTGAAGGTTTTGCGATAAACGTAATACAATTATTCTATAAATCCTTTCTTTCCTTTTTCTTGCCAGAGTAAAATTGTATCATATTATTGAAAATCTTTTTTTTTTTTTTCTTTGTTGTATTTGTGTGCGGCGGGGGGAAGGAAGTGAGTTCTTTCTGGAGAGCCATGTGATTACGATGTCCTCGTTCAGTGCTGAACAAGAAAACCGAAAATGAGTTATGCTGGAAGTTACCTCTAAGAAGTAATCAACACGTTTCCTGTAGCCCTGATGCAGTGCCGGATTAAACCCTGTGGAGGCCTCTAGGCAGTCGAAATCTCGGGGGCCCCCTCGCAAATTATCTCTTAATACTTTCAAGATCAAATCAATTCAATATTATTTGGATCCATTGTCGCGGGGCACCTGAAAGGCGTGGGGCCCATAGGCCGGTGCCTACTCTGCCTATTTGGTAATCCGGCACTGCCCTGATGAGGTATCGTGTGCCGGCCACATGACATCAAATGTATGCGCTAACATTGAGATAGGATGGTACTCTGTCTCTTATATCCAATCGTAACTCAAGAAATCGCGATATGGATATTCAATCTTATAGCAAAGTGCCGGACACATGATTTATGGATTTGTTTATTACATAATCTTTCTGCAGGGTATAAATATTATTTTGTGTAAGTTAATATTCATATAGCAAATGTTTACTGTATCAAACATATAATATCTCATAACATGACTAATAACGTTATGACGTTATATTGGGCAATGACTCAGTGACCGAGGAATTTAAATGTATTGCAAAATATATCATTATCTTTGTCTGTGGTGTCGTAAAATAGGATCAGTATTTTTGCATGGGGTTCGTCAGAGAAAATTGGGGAAATACTATTAGCAATTTTGATTGGCGAGGGAGGGGAATTTTGAGTGCGTTATGTCACTTCGGGGTGTATCGTTTTGAGTAGTTTTTCTGTAACAAATTTTCTCGCATCCTAAAATGTATTTGCCTAAATGTGTTTGAACTGTTTTCTGGCCTGTCATTGAGATTTGTGGAATGCGTATGAGAATCCATAGTTCCAACTGGTCTTCAGATACTACTTTCAATCGTATATTGATAGCACTTTACAATTTTCAACCGAAAACAACGAAATGTTTGCCGCTTTTATCCGTTCGGAGAAGATCGTGGTTCTGGACTTACAATGCCGTTTGAAATCAATGATGTTACATTTTTTCTCACTGACTATCGGCAGCACTCCACACTTCGGGTTTTTGTTTTCTTAAATGTTGAATGGGCTGAATGAGAGTGAAGAAAACCCCAATGATGTTGGCAAAGTCTGTCCAAGCGCAGTCTAATTGTCATTAGTGAACGTGTGATAGATAAATAGAAAGTAAGAAATACTGAATATACATATATATATATATATATATATATATATATATATATATATATGAAAGTATATAGAGTATAGCATATATATATATATATATATATATATATATATATATATATACCACATGTATTACTAAAAATAACATGTATTTTAACGTGTTGGAATAAGGCAATTTGATATGCCAATACTATTGGTATATCAAATTTTGATCCGCCCATGGCGCAATAATACACATATATAAACATTCCTGCAACGGTGCTCTTGTAATTGTGTGTTGTCCACTTATTAATCATTAGTGACGTAGAAAGATAACGACAAAGAGTATCAATAATCCCCGTTTTCTAAATGATTTTTATATGGTACACAATTTCATCGCAATACTTTCTGCTTTCTGTTCCCCTCCCCGCTCATACATAAGGGACACAATACACAGATATGTGGAGTGAGAGAGAAAAAGAATTTGGGCTGGATGAAAACCTTGAAATTGACCTTACACCAAAGTAAGCTACAAGCATATGGTTCGTCGTAACGGCATGTGTGTACTTTTGTAGGGATTTATCTACAGTGTTGAGATAATTAATGATAAAAGTTGCAAACCCTGTCGACATTATACGGTAAATTTCTCGGTTACATGATACACATACTGTGATGTATTTAATGTTTTTTTGTTGTCGTTGTTGTTTCTTAAACCTATTAGAATGTTCTAAAAATCGTATTAATTAAATATGAATATGTCTAAAGGCCGCCCCCCAGCTCTCTCTCTCTCACTCTCTCTCTCTCTCTCTCTCTCTCTCTCTCTCTCTCTCTCTCTCTCTCTTGACCATCGTAGCAGGATACGGGCTAAAATCTATGAAATGGCGAACGTAGAGATTTTCGTTTGTGTCATCCCACGATATCTCTGGACTTATGAATGATGGTAAAAGTTAAGTCAAACCGACCAAAGGATGAGAGAGAGAGAGAGAGAGAGAGAGAGAGAGAGAGAGAGAGAGAGAGAGAGAGAGAGAGAGAGAGAGAGAGAGTTTTATGGTCGGTAGTGCTGTTAATGACTTAGAACAACTGTACATATGTTAAAACATTTTAATTACCTCTTGCTGCTTCGTGATTTCGCTTAGTTTCTATTCCACACTTATTTCCATGAGTCAAATTCCACTGACTGAAAGGGCAAAGGAAATTTCTGCATTCGGGCCTCCAGATGAACTTTATCAATATAAAGTGATGCCGTTTGGGATGAAAGGTTCACCAAATTTTTTTCAACGTTTAATGAACATGATTACCTCTTGTCTAGATAATTGTGATGCTTACATCGATGATGTCATCATCTACAACGACACATGGAAAGAACATTTAGCGACAATTGGGAAATTCTGTGACAGACTCACTGATGCAAGTTTGACAATTAGTTTATCCAAAAGTGAGTTTTGACGCGCTTGTGTAACATTTCTAGGACATATCATGGCACATGGACAAGTTAAACCTATAGATGCTAAAGTCAAGGCTATCTCTAGATTCCCTGTGCCTATCAGTAAAAAGCAACTGATGCGATTTATGGGTATGGCTGGATACTATCGGAAATTTTGTTCCAATTTTTCCTTAATTCCTGAACCCCTGACAAATTTAATAAGCAAGATAACCATATTTCATTGGTCTGAAAAATGTCAGGAGGCTTTTGATAAGTTAAAGGCCATACCTAAGTGTGCACCAGTTCTTACAGCTCCAAATTTCAGCCAATCATTTAAACTGTCTGTTGATGCAAGTAATGTTGGGGTTGGAGCAGTATTGATTCAAGAAGATAAAAATGGTGTTGATCATCCAGTGTGCTGTTTTTCTAAAACAAATTAAATAAGCACCAGAGAAATTATTCCACAATGTGTGGTTCTTGTCTGTAAGAGATGCGAAAACTACCAACAGCTCTGCTCAAGACGAAATCAACGGTTCCTTTCAGAACCAACCAGTATTCTAGAAAGGACGCAAGTCATTAGTGCCAGTTACTCTATGCTTATATCTTGGTCTATGTGTGTATGTATGTTTGCGTAAAAGTATGTGTGTATGACAATAAGACAAACACTATCAAATCCCTTCCTTTTATGTGCGTGTACTTGTGCATTTGTGTATATTTAAAATCTAATAATTCCTCTCTCTTTGTATACATGCACTTGCTTGCACAAAAAGAATAACATTCCCTCCTATTTATGACATAGTGTAATAAACCCTCTCTTTGTATGTGCTTGAATGTAGGTATATTAAAACAAATAATACGCTTTTCCTTGGTATTTGTTTGACACTTCAAAACTTCCCCATACCTTAATCTTCCCAAATCAAGCCGTATAATTACTTATCTAAATTATTTCCTTTTTTAATCTATCTTTCTAATTCTTCTTTTCATCCATATAGAAAGTCACTTAGCATCCATTTTCTCATCATGATAAAGCCAACTCAAATTTTATTTGTAAAATTCCGTAGGTACGTGCTCCGTCTATAGGTTTGTTCCATTGTATTGTAGAGCATTTACGAGGCTTTATGGTGGAATGGGTTAGATTCGTAAAATGGATATTCCCTAATTTATTAACATTAAAAATATGTTTGGAGATATTCAAATGTATATGTGTAATTTAAGGAAGATTATCTGTTTATATTAGGTGTTTGGGTCGCATGAAGTAAAGTACCAATCTTTGGCTTTGTAAGGATTTCTGATGGGTCATACAAATGTGAAGCAAACAAAATCCAGTGCAAGTGTGCAATTAGAAATTAGTGGTGTGTGGTCATTTGGTGATTAGAGTAAGGTATTTGCAGTATTTGTGCTTTAAAGCACCCTTCACCTGACAACGAATATTGTCGTAAGGCCCTTCGAACTGAGAAAAACATAGATCCAAAGTTAGACTCACGCAGGAGTTGTTTAATTCACTGAGTAGTGCAACCCCTTGCGTATTACAATAAATGTTTCTAATACTCATTTAATATATCTGTCTTTTACTTTTTACCTAAATTATCCCGTAAGTAGGTAACTGGATGAAATATTAAAAGTCACTTGAATATCCCTATGTATATTTGCTACAATTACATACATATGTACTGAAGTTTCATGAAATATGGTACAATTTGCATCCTAGTATATGTAATAATAATTGCAATTATTATTGCAAATATATGCAATAACTATTTTTCTAATCCTGAAGATCCGATGAATGCTGGAATGCTTGATTGTTACTACATTTAATTATTAGATATATAACGAAGATACATATCAAAGTAAAGTTAAGCATTATATTTCATTGCTTTGCCAAATAGACCAGATTTCATTCAAATTCCAGGAGTGTAAAGCAACTGTGATTTTTTTGTTTGACCGAGTGCAGTTCCAACATGGTCTGTCTCTTAGATGGAACGAGCTTACGTAGATCACAGAGAATAATACATTATTTTTACTGCAATTGTTCTATCTACATTAGCCAAATTACCCATGACATTTTTGTCTCTGAATAATTTCTACAAGTGGATAACTATTCAAATACGAGAAACTCGTATCATGTCAAGCAAGCTTGATCACAACGTATCTAGTTGGTCACTTTAAAACATCGATGTTGATTTATGGTATCTCGTGGGAACAAAGTTTAAAAAGCATCAATTTGATAGAATGTAGTTTGAAAAGAAATAAGGGCTGCACTCTTGTATATTTTCAAAAGATGTATTTGTCCTAATTTGTCAGTATATGATGATAGTTATGTTTTAATTTCTGTTGCAGACTCCATAACAGCATCCTCTCTTAAACAAGTGGCTGTGACAGTAACAGGTCATCGGATACAATACGAAGTAATAGAAAAAAATGAGTGTCCATGAAAATAAATCTGCTTGGTTGATAGATATTACAGTCAATAATGTGTCTCGACAATATTTGATGTTTGAAATGACGGACTATATATTTACTCTTTACACATTGTATCTCACAGGAACCATGACAGTCGGAATCCCTGGAAATTCTATTATATTGGCCATATACTGCAAATACAAGCCAATCTCCAACGTAGACTGTTACGTGCTGTCGATTGCTGTTCTCGACCTTGTTTGCCTTTTAGGCACGGTCCCGATATATATAGTGATACAGACTAAGCTATTGGATGTACTTAATGTAAATACTCTTTGTAAGGCTTTAAACTTTACGGGCCAAATCGTTACATTTGCAGAATCCATTTTATTATGTGCTATGGCTATTGAACGATTCATTAAAGTTTGTAGGCCAAATTCATCATTTTCTATGGATCATCGAGGAAAATATATTGTTCTCTCTATAATAATTTCCACTATTTTCATTTCCGTCCCGAATTTGTTCTTCTCGTGGATAAGTAATCGCAGACACTGCGTACCAATAACAAATCCTCCGTGGATTGCATCTCTCTTTTTTCTTGTAACAGTTAGTCTCTTTATTGCCATGTTTGGAATCGTGACTTTTTCCTATACTAGCGTGGCCAAGACGTTGTTTCAAAGTGTGAAAAAAACAACACGAAATTCAATACCTTCAAGAATGATGATGCAACGGAATAAGATCGTTCCGCTGAGATCTCAGACAGATCCGAAGCCGACTACTTCCGGTTCGTTTGAGAGAATGACGAACGAAACTTCCTTGTCTGTGCAAACAAATGTTACGAGCATGCACATTAATGCACGCAATCCATCTTCTAATCTGCTGGTAACGGGTGAGGCGACTTATTTGGGAAAACCCCACTCTCACAGGGACATTGCTAACAGCGGGATCGCGAAAGACAATGAAAATGATGGCAAGGACATTGCCACTCAGGGAAAGACAGCAGTGACGATAGAGCGCCTGTCTGGAATATCTGTCGAAGATTTGATTCAGGCTGAAAATAATGACAAACAACGTGAAAAGTTAGTACCCAATTCATTTGAAAATATGTCTTTGCCTCAGAAAAAAAGACTCTTGAGGACAACAAAAGTTTCATTTCTGATCACAATGACGTTTATACTCTCCTGGTTGCCGGTTTGGATATACACAGTCCTGGTGTATACCAACACTTTCAGGGATCCATATGGGGCTTTTTTTCTCAAACAATCTTACCTTATTAACACATTTATGAACCCAGTTCTTTGCTTAGCATTCAATCGTAATTTCAGGAACAAAGCAAAAGGACTGTTATTCAAACACCAATCAACAATCACTTTTTAAAGCAATTCCCCCAAAGAAAAAAAAAATTCAGAAATGTAACAGCCCTGAGAAGTGGATATGGATAAGGCAAAATAATTCATCAGTCGGAATCCACTATCATCTATTATTCAATTTGACCGTAAATTAGTCAATAGCAGATTGTAAATCACGCTTTATCAGGATCTAAGTATTCTCGATCCTTAATTCCAATAACAACCCAGAAGAAACACGTTTCATTATTTCTGTCATTTCTTAATTGTTTTCATGCATTTCCATTGTTATATTTCAGTACAATATTAAAGATAGAAAGGGTCTATCATGCTGTAAATAATGCATTATTTCGCACACGTTCTCACTGAACAAATTAGGCAGTTATTTATTACTATTCGAGTTAAGTAAACACATAAATTTGAAATAGACTCCGAAGAGAAAAAAGAGCTAGATAAATCTTAAAGATGCTCACATGAAAGTGCTCTCCTCCTGTACAAAGTAACCAAATAAGACACTCACTTGACAGTACTTTTGTCCAGTACAAAATGAGCAAATAAGATACTCACTTCACAATACTTTCTTCCTGTAAAATATGACTATATAAGATG